>JARHVA010005143.1:692500-825000 GCA_037957365.1 Torreya grandis
GTTTGATATGAACACTGAAATAAAATGGTTTTAATTGGATTTATAAAATGGTTTTTATTGTCTATATATAATATTCTTAGAATTATCTACTTGTATTAATTGCTTCAAAGTTTACGCTATTTTTTGTAGCTGAAAAACTCCCCCCTCTTTACAAGTCACAATGCTCCTTTTATAGATTTAAAGGAAGCATGTAGACAAGTTTTATCAACTTAAAAATGTATAAAAAGTAAATGATAGATTTCATTTTTAAAAAGTTTTAAAAATTACACTAAACTTTCTAAAAAGACTAGCCCTTATGAAATGTGCATACAAATAGCACCTACTTTTACAAAATAATATTCCACTTCCGAAATTTAAAACCTCCCCATAAAAGATAATATTCTTAACTACTTGGTGGACCCTATGATGATGAGAATCCTTGGTTATATTGAATTATAATCTTCATTTCACTTTTATGTTTTTGGTAAATCAACTTCAAATTGGTAGCTAGCTCAAGGAGGAGTTCATCTTCTTGTTCTGCCAAATCATCTAGGTCCCTGTCATTTCTCTCTAAAGCCTCCTTAATGCTTCTTGCCTTAGATATATTTATTTTTCTAGTTAGGATCATATCCATGATTATACTATTGTCACCTATATAAATACCTTGGATTTTTCTCCTTACCTTCTTCATGATGAAAGTGGTCTTGTGTTTGAACTCATCATCTGCTATGATGCCCATGGAGCTAAGTTTTGTAGGTATAACAATCATAGTCCCCAAGAATCATTCAATTTTGTCATGCATATTTTTATAATATTTGAAGAGTCTCTATAATCACTTGGACCATGTTCTCAAACTATTTATTTTAACTGAAATCAACCGTAGGATGGTGTTGAGATGAGGAAGACTGATAGTCTTAAAACTAGGGATTTTATCTCCTATCAAGATGTTAATCAATGATTTCATCTTATCCTTGGAACTATACTATTGGGTGATTAAGACCTTGGATATTTCATCCTTTTGGTTTAGTGCACTATGTCTTAGCTTTATTGACTTTAGAGAGTCAAACATGTCCTGAAATGAACCTTCAAACTTGTCAATCATTACATTAGGAACTGATAAAAATGCCTACTTCTCCAAATCATCCTTCTCCTTCTATAGGTTCTTTATTCACTATTTTAGGCATTTGATTCTATTTTTTAATTGGGTAGATTGGGCTTTGGCTAACCCAAGTATATTATCCTCATAGATAGGGTTATCACTTGGTCTTTGGCTCCGAATTGAAGTCAAGCTAACAAATGGCTCTACCCTCTAAAAAGTGAGTTCCTTTCCATCCACCATAACTTTATTTCTTATGACTCTTCCAATATATTAGTGGTTGGATAATATTGGACACTTACTTAAGAGTGTGTTATTTTTTGAGGCTTTGGGATTTTCATTTGGGTGCTACCTAAAGATCCAGCAACATCCATTTGTCTTTCCTTCTCTAACTTTTATAGAGCCACTATCTAGGGCTTAATCTCCTCATGAATTTTTATGTTGATAGATTTTGTGATGGACCATTAATGACACAAACTTGGAATTTTTTGTAACTTTACATATACAAACCATTCAAAAATGGTTGGACCATGAACTCGATTCTCATCACTAAACAAATTAACTTTCCACTTGCAAAATTTATAATGTTCCCATAAAAGAAAATGTTCTTAACTACTTGGTGGACCCTATGATGATGAGGACCCTTGGTTCTATTGAAATAGAATCATTATTTTCCTTTGATTTTTTTCAATAACCAACTTAAAACTGATAGTTGGATCAAGGAGGATCTCATCTTCTTGTTATGCCAAATCATCTAGGTCCTTGTCATTTCTCTCTAAAGCCTTCTTAATTCTTCTTGCATCGAATATTTTTTTTATATATTTAGGATCATATCCATGATATTATTATTTTCACCTCAAAAATTACCTTTGATTTTTCTCCTTACCTCCTTAGTGATGAAAGTGGTCCTATGTTTGAACTCATCATCTGCTATGATGCCCATGGAACTGAGTTTTGTAGGTCCAACAATCCTTATCCCCAAGAATGATTAAATTTTTTCAAGAAACCTTTTATCATATTTAAGGAGTCTCTCTAAGCACTTGGACCATGTGTTCAAACTATCGATTTTATCTAAAATCAACCCCAGGATGGTGTTGAGATGAGTAAGATTGATAATCTTGAAACTAGGGATTTTATCTCCTATCAAGATGTTAATCAACTCTTTCATCTTGGCCTTTGAACTCTACCATTGGGTGATTAAGCCCTTGAATACTTCATATTTTTGGTTCAGTACTCTCTATTTTAGCTTTATTGAATTAAGAGAGTCAAACATGTCATGAAATGATCCTTCAAACTTGTTAATCATTGAACCAAGAAATGATAAAACTACTTGCTTCTCCAAATTCTCCTTCTCCTTCTATAGGTTATTTATTCATTATTGTAAGCCTTTGATGTTAGTTTATAATTGGGTTGATTGGGCTTCAGCTAACCTAAGTATATCCTCCTCATGTATAAGGTCCTCACTTGGTCTTTGGCTTCCAACTAGAGTAAATAATATAGATGGATCTACCCTTGAAAAGTGAATTCCTCTCCACCCACCATAGATTTCTTTGTTATTATTATTTCCAATCAAGTAGTGGTTGGATCAAATTGAACACTTACTAAAGAGTGTGTTATTTTTGTAGGCTCTAGGATTTTCATTTGGGTGCTTCCTAAAGATCCATGAGTAGCCATTTATCTCTCCTTCTCTTCCTTTTTTAGAGACACTATCCAGGGCTTAAGCTGCTCATGAAATGTGATGTTGATATATTTTGTGATGGCCCATTGATGGCACAAGGTTAGAATCTTTTATAATTTTCCATATATGAACCATTATAGAATGTTTTGACCATGAATTGGATTATCATCATTAAGTAAATTAACCTCACTTTGTGGATTAATTAAGGTTATCTTAAGATTATTGGTTCCTACAAGGACCAAGGCTAGCTCAAAATTTCTATTTTCAAGGGGAACAACTATAACTAAGTCCAAAGCTATCTCCTTACCCTTTCCCTTTCCTATTTCTTGAACTTGGGTTTGAGTTTCTTCTTATGCTTGAGGTTCCTCTTCATATACCTCCTCTTCATCTAATCCATAAGCACTTGCCAGTGCTTCCAAGACATCTTCCACTATTTCCTCAAGATGCAATGCAATCATGTCAATGTATTCAATTAGAGACTCTAGCTTTTTAGGGTGGATAAAAGATAATTCCCCTTCACTAGGAATTTTTTCAAGCCTCTCTTTTCTTGGTCCTTAAATTATTTATGCCTTTGAATACTATAGTTATACTTGTGGTTATTTTGGAAGAGGCCTAGATGATGGTCTAGGTAGTAGATAATATTGTAGAGGTCCCATCTACCATATTTCACTACCTGGCTTCTCACCTCTCATCAATTTGGCCTCTGGGTTGATGCAAAATTTTCTAAACCTCACCAATAATATTGTGAGGGATACAACCTTAGTATGCATTAAGTCATAGACCCCTGGCCAATGTTCATATGTTATATTTATTTTTTTGGCCTTTGAAGGTTTCCCAACCTTATCACTAGGATCCTATGATCTTAATTCAACATCTTCAATGTTGTCCCAATATTGAAAGATGTTTCTAATTATAACCAAAGGTGGAGGATGTAGCAATCCTTTCCTTTTTATTCTATGAAGCCTATCTATATTGTTACATATTTGGAATGCAACTTCCTACTCAACCAATTTTTTTGGAACATGGATTGGTAGTCTAAGTGGGGTGCATTGTGTTCTTTCAATCCTGATGACTGTGTAGTTTATATAAACTAGATGTCCCCATTGGATTGAATGGAATTTTTTGTCAATTGGCTAAGTCTTAGCATTGGGATTCCTTCTATAGCCTCAAACAAGGTAGGGTAGATTCAATCATAGATAAACTAAATATGATCCCTATATTTGAAGATATATAACTTTGAATATAATAGAGAAACTATTTATATATTTTTAGGTAACCATCCCATAAAGTTGGGGGTCTTAATTATGGAAAGTAGGACATATAGGAGATATGACATCATATAAAAGTTTTTCCTAGACCCCTTCTTGATTGTGAATATCTGCCTACATAAGCACATGATAATCACCTCACCAATGGGAGGGATGAACTCTTTCTTAATCATAAAGTATACCAGGAGTACCCAGATATGTAAGTGGTAGTGCAACTTCCACATACCTTGTTCATCAAGGTCATTTTAATTTTTAATTTTAGGTCAAAATTAGCTAATGGGAATGTCTCCACTAAGGTTAGAAAACACCTGGTTCCTAGAGTATAACCATGAGGAAAGGATGGTTTTGAGATCATTTTGCTTAGCCCATTCATTGAATGTAGGTATATCTAATTGGGGTTTGGGTAACTTATAATAGATCTAAAAATTAATGGAAGACACATAAGAAATGCAATTTTGAGTACATTCATGAGTCAACATTCCCTTTTCAATTTGACACTCTTTAAAAATAGGGAGGAGGACATCTATATAATGGAGTACCTCTAGTTTTGCTACAACATGATGAAGGTTCATCATTTATGTTACAACCAGGTCATAATATCTTTTCCTAAAGGCTAAAATATTATCATCTTCCTTTATTATGGCCTATAGTTATTCAATTATCCAAAAGAGTTTAGACCAATTCTTGTCTCCATTATTCAATGTTAAAGCATCAAATACTGTCTCCTTAATGACCTTTCCTTTGAGTCTATGGTTAAGTAGCGTTCCATGTCTTCCTTATGATGATTTAAAGTTACCATGACCATGAGTTTGTAAATTTCTCATTAGTGATCAATAATATGCCTCTAGGTTAGTTTCCACTTGCTCAGATAGTAATTAGACTCTTTTAGGCTTAATTATAATCAAATTGGGATAAAATTAAGGCTTTTACAGACATTAGGGTTTTTATAAAAGTCCTTTTGATATTTAATGGGGATGGATTTTACACTAGAGTGAATTCATTCCTTGGATTTGATTTGGTCCTTGGAATTTATACCTTTGCCTTTCCTGAGCCCATGAAATCCCTACCTTTGTCAGTTTATGCTTAGGTGGCATATTCACGGTAGCTACGTGGCATCTATTTGGGCATTTTCATAGAAATTTATCCATTTGATGTTTAAAAACCATGTTTAGTATTGATCCATTCGATCATTTTTCCCTGATAAATATGAGTCATTGATCCCAATCTTATGAGTCACAGGTCATTGGCTATCCATTATATCAAGCCTTATGGTTGTGCCACTTGCCAATCCCATCGGATTTCTAAGTTTTACATATTTACTAGTCTTGTAATGAGCACATCTATGCCATGTGGAATCTATATTCTTATTCAAAAGGTTTTTTCAAATATTCCATAGTGATCTCACTCCATCTTATTATCTTTCCGTGATTGGGTGTGAGTCATTGATCCTAAAAAGGTGCACAAATTTTAACATAGCATGGGACTATGTATAGAACTTAGGTTAAATACTTTAGTCTAATGTTTCTATTTTATGTTAATAAACATGAAATCAACATAGGACTAAAGTATTTATTCTAAGTTTGGACCAAAATAAAAATGAACCCATTGAATGATATGAGATATACCATAAGTCTTTAGCCTAAGGTTCTATTATGTTGATGAATACAATTAGAACCTAAGGATACAGACTTAGGTTAAATATATATCTACAAAATTTAGACCATGATAAATGAAACACATCCACTCTTGTCCATGTTTTAAAGGTATCTCCAAGGAGGTATATTGAAGGTAATATAATGGCCTTCAAAATATCACCCACTAGTGCCTTCCGTGTAAAGGAAAATTCCACTTGTTCCTTGATGTGAGAAATCTAGCCTTGTTCCTATTTGAAAGGTATCTCCTAGGAGATACCTTAAATGGGAAATACACTCTTGTGCATGGTTGAAATTTATCTCTTAGGAGATACCTTGGATGTATTACAAGGGCCTTCAAAATATCACCAAGGAGTGCCTTCTATGTAAAGGAAAATTGCACTTATTCCTTGAAGGAGAAATCCAGTCTTGTCCCTATTTGAAATTATCTCCTAGGAGATAAATTGAAGGGGAAATACACTTATTTCCATGTTTGAAAGGTATATCCTAGGAGATACATTGAAGGTATTATAGGGGACTTCAAAATATCATCTGGTAGTGCCTTCTATATAAAGGAAAATTCCACTTATTCCTTGAAGGAGAAATCCACTTTTATGCCTATTTGAAAGGTATCTCTTAGGAGATAACTTGCATGGGAAAGAAACTCTTTTTCATGTTTTAAATTTATATCCCAAGAGATATATTGAAGGTATTATAAAGGCCTTAACAATATCACCCAGTAGTGCCTTCTGTGTAAAGGAAAATTCTACTTGTTCATTGAAGTTGAAATCCACTCTTGTACCTATTTGAAAGGTATCTCATATGAGATATCTTTAAGGGGAAATACACTTTCATGTTTTAAAGGTATATATTATGAAATACCTTAAAGGTATTACAAGGGCCTTCAAAATATTACCCAATAGTGCCTTCCATGTAAAGGAAATTTGTACTTGTTCTTTAAATGAAAAATCCACTCTTGTCCCTATTTGAAATGTATCTCCTATGGGATACCTTGAAGGGTAAATCTAATCTTGTCATGTTTAAAATGTATCTCCTAGGGGATACATTGAAGGTATTACATGGGCCTTCAAAATATCATCTAGTAGTACCTTCTCTATAAAGGAAATTCCACTTGTTCCTTGAAATAGAAATCCACTCTTGTGACTATTTGAAAGGTATCTCTTATGAGATACCTTGAAGGGGAAATCCACTCTTATGCATGTTTGAAATGCATCTCCTAAGAGATACATTTAATTTATTACAAAGGCCTTCAAATTATCACCTAGTAGTGCCTTCTATGTAAAATAAAACTCCACTTGTTCATTGAAGAAGAAACCCACTCTTGTACCTATTTGAAAGGTATCTCATAGGAGATACCTTAAAGGGGAAATCCACACTTGTGCATGTTTGAAAGGTATCTCCTATGAGATAAATTTAAGGTATTACAAGGGCCTTCAAAATATCACCTAGTATTACCTTTCTTTGAAAATAAAATTGTACTTATTACTTGAAAGAAACATCCACTCTTGTCCTTGTTTGAAATGTATCTCCTAAGAGATACCATGAAATATAAATATACTCTTGTGAATGTTTGAAACATATATCCTAGGAGATAAATTGAAGGTATTATAGGGGCCTTCAAAATATCATCCAGTAGTGCCTTCTATGTAAAGTAAATTCCACTTGTTCCTTGAAGGAAAAATCCACTCTTGTGCATGTTTGAAAGGTATATCTTAAGAGATACCTTGAAGGTATTACAAAGGTCTTAAAATTATCACCTAGTAGTACCTTTTGTGTAAATGAAAATTATAATTATTCCTTGAAGGAAAAAAACACTCTTTTACCTATTTAAAAGGCATCTCCTAGGAGATACCTTGAAGGGGAAATCCAATTTTGTCCATATTTGAGAGTGTTATAGGCTTCATTTATAACCTTGCAGAGGGTTCTTCAAGATCAATCCAACTAAACTTATAATATTGGGACAACCCCAGGCCATGGGTGATTTATGTTGGGGCTGAACCTTTGGATTAGGATGGCTTCCTCTTTTATTCTCAACTAAGATTAATGATAAACTAATGATTCATGGGGAAAGAGAATATCATTGATGCATATTTTATGCACACCACAATTGAATGAGGTATCTTATAATATTTTAGGATCTTAATGGAGGTAAACTCCAATCCAAGGCATGAGTTATAGGTATGTGGTTTATTTTAACCTATTGATGGAATAGGGGTAGGGCATGTAGATTATTGATAATGTTTTTTGGACATAGGTGTAGCCTTATAACATAATGAATATTTACATGAGTTGGATGGGTGGTTGGTTTTAAATATAGAGTGGGTAAATCTTAATAACAAACTCAAAAAGGAGGGTAAGGTAGGGTAGAAAATAATGTTTCATGGTTCTTGGGAATCACTTCCCTGGTTGTTTTTTGAAAAGACCTATACTTTATAAAACTTATGCCTATTACTAGCAACAACAACACACATACAATTAGACATGACTAAGAAGCCTAGGGAAATAAAGATGTAGGGAATTGATAATCCTCAAATAAATGTTTATCTTTTTAGGGTAGCTATTAGACACCCTTAATCAAGAGATTATGGCTTGGGAAAATGAATTATTTGAGGTAGCTATTTCACGCACACACATAAAACTATGCCATAGAAAGCACAAATACACATTCAAAAATATGATTTAGTTAACATGACTAACTCAATCAATATATTCATTAATTTTTCAATAGATATTGCACATATATAATTAGTATATCAACAAAAATATATATATATATATATATATATATATATTCATAGCTATAGAAAACTACAAATTATTGAAACATACAACCATGGAAATAACAACTAATTAAACATATTGGAAAAAAATACTCAAAACACTTTGTTGACAATCAAAATGATTTCAATGGTCTATATTCCAAAATATTCTAACCACAAAATAAAGTTGGGTTATAATTATCTATGTTGACTTGGGCAAGGGGTAACCTCATCATCTAAGTTCATGCAAGTTGGTTACATGTGTTAGTTAGAACATGTAGTTTTAATGGCAGTCTAAGCTATATAAAAGAAAACTAAAAGTTAAAATAAATAAATTGACTTTTCTAAAATTATGAAACGTATGCATGTACACAAAATATAAATTCAATTTTTAAAATTAGCTACTCAAAATCTAAGTATATTTGCCATTATAAAATTGTACATGCATAAAATTTCAGCCTATCAAGGCTTCATCATTTGTAGCATTGCATGCACTTTGGTTGGCATAAAATTCAAAGTGGTAGTTGAAGATGTGGTTGAAACACTAGAAGCTTGATTCTTCTTTGTTTCAATATAATCATAAAATTTTTGTGCCACTCCATGCTACTATCATATAATGTTTAAGTTTAGCAGTGATGGATGATGAATTCATTTGGTCTATCCAAGGAGCCTCGCATGTTCATCCTTGGTTATTTTAAATTTACTTTTGAATATTTGTACTTTAGTGACTTTTTTTTGAGAATTTCTTAATTTAGAATAAATTTCTTCAAGTGTAAAGCCTTACAAGCTATGATTAAAATCATCAGTCACTTCTTAGATAAGCTTGTTAAAATTAATCATGCTAATCAACTAACCAATAGAGTCCTTAAATTTGGATAACTTTAATTCATGAAAAATTTGAAGAATCTAAGCCTAATGTACCTAATATCTCAAGATCAAATCCCCAATGTTTTGTAACCAATCCTTTGCCTCCTCTTGTTGAATGACTACTAGATTTAAGGCATTAGATGTCTCTAGCATAGTCATAAGGTTGAGATGACTATATAAAGAGTTACTTATATATACAACTATCATCTTTAGTTTCATGCTATCATCTCTTAAATAATTGAATAATTGATTGGCTTGGTTCATATGAGGGGCCATCTTAGCTTTCATGATCTCCATGGCTTCTAAGGAGTTATAACATCTAGAAGCTACCTCCTAAACTTCAACTTATATGCTAATAGGAATATGCATTATCTTGGCCTTCTCCTTCAGTTGCTCCACTTTTGCCTCTAATACATGAAATTTTACCTCAATAATATGTAAATCTAACTTTGTTCCTTTATGAATTGCAACTATGGCATCCTTGTGTGCTTGCATCAGGTATGATAGATTTTCCTCATATAAATATCGCGCTGGCTATATGTTCTACCTCTTGGTGAAGGAGAACACTTCTTACCTTTATTCAAGGATGATTTGGGTGACTTTATCATCTTGTAATCTCCTCTTCTTCACCCTTTAAATAATACCAATTGTAGGATAAAACAATGTAGAAACATAGGGAAGCTTAGTCATTATAAAGTTTAGCAATTAAAAAGCCTTATTCCTCAAATCCACTAGTCATGGAGGAATGTCAAGTGAGGATGCATCAAAGGTTGTGACAACAACCTATTCATTAGATTCCTCTTGAAATTTATGTTGTTTCTTGTGGACCTTGGTGAAGACATCAAGTAAATAAGGCCATATGATTTTAGACCAAGATACTCCTCCACATTAAGGAAGTGGATAGACCATGATTATTTGGGGCTTGGCCTTCTTTCCCCTGCTAGTACTTATCACTATGGTCTCCTCTATGGAATTGGTAGATGGTAGTGTAAGGATGATTTAAGTCAAGTGGATGCAAATTTATGAGGTGGCCAATTTAATCTACACCTTCTTAGATGTTTTCTTTGTCTTGAGGGATCTAATAGTGGAGGTGAAAGTAGGAATACAAAGGGTCTATATGGTGGGTGGGATGGAAGTTAAGATGGAGGGGGTAGATGTGGGGACTTTCAAAGAGGTAACTTGCCCAAAGATGGGTAGAAAAAATAGAGGATAACTAAAAAAAGATTGAGTAATTAGAAACCTAAGCTCTATAAGTCATATTTGAAGGCTCATAGCTTTGGATATTTCCAACTTGGCTTCTTCATCTGAATCATCCTCAATATCCTTGATGATCACCTCATATTCACTAAATGGTTTTGATAGTGGAGGTTTAGTGGGTAAACCTTATGATGTCCCTACTATAGGACTACCCATAGGAGTCCTAGGTTTTTTATTATAGACCAAAGGGGTCCTTACTTATGTGGGGGAGTCCTAAGGTGATGATGCTACTAATTCTAGAGTTATTATCCCAATAGATGTAATAATGTGTACCTAGGGCATATAAATTTACACTTGACTAGAACCTATAGTAGGTAATTCTTGTGTTCTCTCTTCCTCATCAGAATCAAGGTTGATGAGATCTTCTTATCTTCTCGTAGTAGAATTGGGATCAAGAAACTTGGGTCACTTCTTCAATACATTCAACTTAAAAATAAAAGGAAATCCTTAGGAGGAGGAGGTAGCTTGGTCCATGGATTTCTCCTTGAACTATCCTCCCTAGAAATCTGAATGTTATCACCCTTTGTAGAGTGCCTTTTTCCTATCTAACTCTTTGGTAGAAATAGAAGGATCATCCTGGATCATTCTCAAAAGATCCTATTACAACCCAATAATATGCACCCACTCCAATACTTATTCATTATACTTGGCATTAAAAAATAGGAAATCATAGTCCTAAGGCTCATGACTATAAATGATGTTGAATCTATGAATGTGCTTTTGGATCAACTCGTGTAGATTCCAATCTCTATATGCAAGTGTGGGAAAAAGAAAACTCCTATGTTTTCCATCTACCTCCCTAAGATGATTTCTCATTGTATATACCATATTATTAATAGTTATAAAATGACCAAAATATAAGGCCTTATTTTGACATGATAAGTCCTCTTTAATGCTCTTCCTTAATTGGAAGGCAATTTCCTATTCAACTAGCTTATATGGTACAAACCTGGGAAGGTATAAAGGGCTAACCTTGTTTCCCCAAATAATGATAATAGTGAAATTTGGGTAAATGAAATAATCCCCTTTCCCAACCAAGTTATTCACAATATTCTATCTAATTCAAGGTATGGGTGAGACATGAATGGCTTTTCAAACCTGAGGATATACACCCTTAAAGATCCTCACCATATTCCTGGTATAATAGCATACATGCATGAATTGGTAACAATAATAGATTTTATTCTTCTCACAATTTGTGGTCAAAGCCCATAATCCATGAAGATCCTTATAACATATACCCATGATTGTGTCTAGTAATTAAGACATCATGTATAAATCTCTAGAGGGCATGGGATGCTTGTATTTATGGATAATCTACTCTATCAATTCAAGGCTTATTATCTCAACCAAGGCATATGCAACATCATGTGTAAGCATCATGTCTAGTATCAGTACCCAATCAACATTAACAAAATGAATGCAAGGTATACCATATAATAAATTAAGAAGAGCCATAACAATGTGAATTCCCATCCTAAATCTATCAATCAGGGTTTCTCTTTTTGGCTTCTTTCCTATTTATGTGATGGTCTAGTCTAGGATTAGCACTGAAGATAATACTTTGTCCATCAAGGTTTTTTCATTAAACTACACCAGTGTGTGCTTATCAAAGTAGGCATCATATATACTCAAAGATAGGTATCTCTATAAATCTACCCTTGAAATGCATTTGACCACCATTTTGATACTAGAATGATGCAGGAATGTATACTACAATATCTTCCTTTAAAAGAATAGGTCCCTTAGGAGGTCAATGCATGCTATTAATTTTGACTTGTCTGTAGCAAAGTGTAATCTTTAGCATTTGAATGCCAATAATTCCTTAATGAATAATATGTCTTCTAGTTTCATATCATTTTCCAGTGAGAACATGTCCACTAATTCAATGACATCCCATAATGCTAAATAATTTTGGTACTTACTCCAAACACAGTGGCATTGAAGATGGTATCTATGAATTTTTTGGAGTCCTTAATTAAATATGGGGATGGTGAATTCATCCCTCAAAATGTCTTAGATGTAGATTCCATTGATGTATACTTTATGTTACTTCTTCTATGTGCTATGTATGTTGGACAAAAAAATTAGATCTAGCTCAGTCATTATTTTATTTGTAGTAATCTTGGAGTGGGAACTAGGGCTCTTCATCACTGTAAGAAAGCAAAAGACTTCAAATACAAGTTAGCTTTAATTAAATGACCACTTTTCAATCATAGCATATCACCTATATATAATTTTCCATTAAATATTAGTTCATGCAACATAAATGTGTAATGTTCACCTAGATTTTATTTTCTTATACAATTCAAACTTGTTAGCTCAGGTTGGTGGGGGTCTATAATGTATTGATAGGAAATATTTTTGATTTTATTTGGTTAAGTGTGGTGAGACTAGTATTACTCTTAGTATTAAGATGTTTAGGGTCTATATGGGGAAAAAATTATTTTGGGTCAATGTTTGTAGACTAATTCTTTGTTTCAGATGAAGTGTCAATACTAATTTGCTCAAAAATTTCATCTAGGAAAAAGTCTCAAGATAATTATCCTAAAGGGATAATTCAAATGTCTATAGGGTACTTTTGATCTTCAGTGTCCACTTCATAGGGCATTTTGTTCATGAAAAAAGTCTTGATGGGTCTACATTGCAATGGTCATTTCAAAAGTATCAAAAGGTAGGTTACACAAAACCCGAATGGTATGTGCCTTGGGTCTGAAGTGTAAGTGGGTACTTCAAAAAAGGGTCAAAGGATTGGGATATAAATCTTGAAGGGTATTTTCATGTCAACAATTCCAATACATAAAAGTTGAAGGGCACTTTTCATAGGATAAAAGGATCAAAAAGGATATCCCAAAGGATAAGTCCTATAGGGTAAATGGTTTGGGATAAAAGTTTTGAAGGGTTGTTTACACAAAACTCAAAGGGTACGTGCTTGAAAATATCTGGTCAAAAAGGGTAAATTGGTCAATTTTGAAAATGTTGAAGGGTTAGTTCAAAGGATAAGGGACACTTTCAAAAAGGCTAAAGGGATAGTTCAAAAGTCTCGAAGGGTATGTGGAAAAGACTCAAAGGGTCTAGTTTATGGCAAAAATTACCCAAAGGTTCTATTTCATAGGGGAAAGTGATCTTTTAAGTGGATTTTAAATTGAGGAGAGAGAGTTTCATATTGTACACCAAGGTCATTGAGCTAAGTTATGGTTTTTTAATTCATTTTTGGTATAACTAACCCTTCCTCTATCACGATTGACTCTTGGACTACTTCAACTGACACCTCCTCCTTTTTTATTTTCTTATGGAGTATTTTCCATGATGGAAATTAGTATGGAATGAAAATTATTAGTTCTTTTTGGATGCTTATATGAGAGGGTGGTCTTATAAGTGATGGAAACACATAGATAGGGTCAAAGGAATTAAATTAATTCAAACTTTTTATAGTAGACAAAATGTCTGATAGAAATAAGAATTTTATCTCTTTGATCAAGAAAAAAAATTCTAAGACCTATTTACATTAGACATTGTGTTCATAACAAAATCATAAAAAAATATAAACAAAGACAAGATTAGGAGGCCTTTCAAGTTATCAAGTTATCAACCAACAGTAATTTCAAGGTGAAGGCATGTTCTAGTGGTAGATACATTCACTCTTGTGAATGATTGAAAGGTATCTCCTAGGAGATACCTTAAAAAGGTACCTATTGATGGGTGTTTTGACACATTAAAAACATACATTCCTTCATATTTCTCATTTGAAACAAATGTTTGTGGATTCCTTTGCCCATCAGATTATATTAGCTGGTGCACATTATTCACACCCAACAAAATAAAATTGGCAAAAAAAAATTTTTCTCCTTCTTGTGAAACATTTGTGTTTCATTTGAATAGCTATGACAACCTTCAAATGTATAGGTTGATAGATGGAGATAATTTGGTCATTAAAATACAAAATATGCTTTAAAAAAACATGAATAAGGGGAAACAACTTCTTTTAATTACCATCATGCAAATATGCATTTAAGATACCCTACAGTCATGACATAAAAAACATTGAAGAAAACAAGAGAAGTAAGGGAAACATATTTGTATGCAGATTTGAAAGATGCCATACAAGTACTCACAGAAATAGATAAAAATAAGATCAAATAAAATGTTGAAACACTTTTTTTGACACAAACTTTTGATTAGACAAGCATTGAATTCTCTACATGGTATATTTCCTCTATCAATTATGCCTTGATCATTCCTGTAGAGCTTTATGAATTAGAGGATGCTAATATAAAAATAAGAAATTTGAATATAAGAGGGGTGAATGATATAATCCATTCATTTGTAAAACATAATGATGTTCTGATGAAAGATGATTTGTTATTTCTTTTTGATCCAAGAAACCCTCAATGTATTATTGAATCAAAGGAAGTCCTACAAGATATGATGGATAAAGAAACTACAATGTTCAAAATTGTAGATGTCCAACACATAATTATAGCACAACAAAGAATTCTTTCGAAAGAGGAATACAATTCACTATCATTTATAAATATATGTTTTGTTAGAGGGACAAGATTTCTATAAACCTGTACTCCATTCCATATTGTGCACAAAATATGTAACCAATATAATGAAGCCAATGAAATAATTTATAAGGTTTCACTTGTAGAAAGAGCTCGATCTACACATGACCATATCTAAATGAGAGGTTAGAAGAATCTTGAAATAGGGAAAAAAAGATAGAAGAAATACATGAAAAAGATAGACACTTGTTCACATAAATAAACTATTTAGCACAACAACTGTAGGAGAGAATTTTTTTTTATGGAATAACTCGTACGAGATTATTTTGATAAGGTGTTTATTTTTTTGAAAGTGGTACTTTACCTAGTTTAGCTAAATAAGATTTAAATTTGATTGGTATAATAATACTTAGAAATATTCAAGGGCTTTCAGACCAAAAAAATTAAAACTAGTAGATTTATTAGAAATAGGGTATATTTCCTTCTTGAAAACCCCTGAGTACAACAACATAGATACTTGGTACAAAAAGGTGAAGGTGGAAAGTAACATACTATAAAAAATTATAGATTATTTTAGCAACCATGATATGACACTGCCACCAAACAAAATGGTCACATCTGAAGAGGTAATGGAGCATTATATAATTTTTGTGAAAAGGTTTGATGATTTGTGTGTCCTTAATGAAGGTTTTCTAAAAAATATAAAAGGGTTGGAAAGCGTTATCTAAAGATTCATTAAGGATATTGAAAAATTATCTACATAATTATGGTGGCCATATTCTCGGGATAGATATATAAAGATTCAACTGCCATTACAGGCCCCCATGTCTTTGACCATCCATTTCAAAATATTTTACTAAAATGCTAATTCTTGGTGTGAATGTCAAGTTGATAATTATTTATCTTTTGAATCTCACTAAAGTTTTTAAAGAGGAACATTTTCACCTATTTTTTCAAGCATTTATTGATAAATTTATTATTATATCCTTCAATATATTCATCATCTATAGACTATAACATTGGTTTAACATTGGGATCTCTCTCAACAATCTACATGTTGGTGATTTTCATTACATAAAATATATTGGTGTCATATTGTATGGTCTCGATAGTAATGGATTTGATTGGACACATATTAAAGGTATCAATTTTGTTAAGATCCCACTCATTTTTACCTTCAATGTTTCAACCTCCATTCACAACAAAGTATATTAGAGGAAGGTTTTGACAGCTACAAAGACATAGCAACATATGACATGATTGGTTCAAATAAAACAAGAAGGCCATTCAAAAATGAACTAGATAACATTTTTTGGGAGAAAATTATCTCTACTTTCAACATTTTAAATGCATGTGATGTACTAGGGGTATATACAAGAGCTGTATTGGTGCGTGCTTATACAAAATTTCAAATAAATTTATCTTGCATTAGAGAAAATGAAGAACAAACAATTTTTAATGTTTAATTTCAAAATTGTTTAACAAATTTAGAGCAACCAATACAAGAACAATTGATTCTATTAGTACTAGGTGCATAACATTTTAAATTTAATTTATAATCATGCTTCAATTTCCAAATATAAAATCTTAAGAATATTTCAATGTGTATGATTTATTCTTCAAACCTGATAGCTTAGCAATCTTTTGGTGTGTAGAACTAATGGAATTACATGAAAGTGAAGAAACAATCATAACATAAGATTATATCAACGAACATGAAATATTGCATGTTGAAGAAGGTAATATAGGATTATGTATATTTTTTTAGTTTTATAATTTTTTACTTATCAATGATTCATTATACTGACAAAATATTTCTTCATCTATTTATGTCTCAATTAAAATAGTTCACAATGCAGTGCTAGAACTTTGTGTCACCAAAACAACAACTGATGACATAGCTCTATAGGTTGGTGCCTCCATGAAAATAACATAAGGTAAAACTCTAAAACAAAACACATTTTTAAAATAAAAATATCAAATCAATTGATGACAATAATTTTTAGTTACTACATTACATAATACCTTGCAGGAAATAAATAACTAAAGTTTCAATGAAAGAGTGAACTCATACAAACTATAAAAAGACAAAAAATAGATGAAAACCCCTTTCAATAAATTTTTAATTATACAATTTTATACAATTCTAGAATATATTAATTATATTTATTTAGTTAAACACATTATAATTAAATTTTTCTTCATGGACAAGAGATTGTAGAAGATAATAAAATATAAAATTACAATAGCTTGGGATTTGAAAGTGTGGGTTCATTTTATTATTCTATAGACTTGAATGTGGTTGTATTTACCCATTAAAATATTGTTTACATGTTTCATTTACCCATTAATATTCATGGCCATGGAAACTATAGTGTCTAACTGAGCATGGTAGCTCATTATTATTAATTTGAAATGTGTTTAATGAATGTTGACTAGAATTCCTAAATGAGTTAATATGAATGATAATATAAGTTTTTAGTTCTTGTCTTTGTCATTTAATATGTGTTTGAATGCATCTCTGTATGTTTCAATACTAAATGGTTTGATAATTATATCTATATTTTTGCATTCTACTATCACTAGATATTTTCCCAACTATTTTAATACTACAAGTGGTTTTATCATTTGGCATTGTAAGTGGTTGCCACTCTAAGTGGTATGTTATTTACTACATTATATGCATATGTATCTTACAAAACTGGAAATAGAAATGGTACGTCCATGTATAATGAGTATAGCTACAATGTGTTTGAGCATGTATTTATTTTTATATGTGTTTATATGAATATTTAAAGAAATGTAAAAAAAAGATGAATCAAATGAAATGCATTATGTTTTTATGTTACAATAAGAAATGAAAATCAAAAGCACATCAACGACCAATCTATTAACATGTAAAAAAATTTATTAGAAAACTATCATTTAATATTTTTTATAATATTATATTGTTAATAAATGATTCATTTCTTTCTTTAAAAAATGCAAAAATTTCAAAGGAGGAGCTAAAACCAACTTCTAAAAAACTATTAATTTTGGGGTTAGACAACCTATTATTTGTTGAGCAACAAAAGATATGAAAATGCATGATACAGGAAAAAAGAAGATTCTAGAATAGAAAATATTTCATATTACATTCGAGATCATTCCAAAGAAGTTTTTAAGTGGCACTAAAGATTTTTTCTCGCGTTCGAATTTGGTTAATGATAGAGGACAATTATAACTAGGTTGAAGTAGCCTGGGTCACTTCTTCAATATCTTCAACTTAGAAATGAAAGGAAGTCCTTCAAAGGAGGAGGTAGCTTGGTCCTTGAATTTCTCCTTGAACTATCCTCTTTATAAATCTAAATGTTACCACCCTTTTTAGAGTGCCTTTTTGCTATCCAACTCTTTGGCAGAAATAGAAGGATCATCCTGGATCATTCTCAAATGATCCTATTACAACCCAACAATATGCACCCATTCCAATACTTATTCATTAGACTTGGAATTAAAAAATAGGAAATCATAGTTATAAAGCTCATGAATATAAGGGATGTTGAATCCATGAATGTGCTTTTGGATCAACTCATACAGATTCCAATCTCTATATGCAAGTGTAGGGAAAAGATAACTCCTATGTTTTCCATCTACCTCCCTGAGATGATTTCTCATTGTATATACCGTCCTATTAATAGTTATAAAATGAACAAAATATAAGGCCTTATTTTGACATGATAAGTCCTCTTCAATTCTCTTCAATAATTGGAAGGTAATTTCCTATTCAACTAGCTTATATGGTACAAAACTTGGAAGGCATAGAGGGCTAACCTTGTTTAACCAAATAATGATAATAGTGAGATTTGGCTAAAAGAAATAATCCCATTTCCAAACCAAGTTATTCACAATATTATATCTAATTCAAGCTATGGGTGAGACATGAATGGCTTTCCATACCTGAAGATAGACATCCTTAAATATCCTCACCATATTCTTGGTATAATAGTATACATGCATGAATTAGTAATAATCATAGATTCTATTCTTCTCACAATTTGTGATTAGAGGCCATAATCCACCAAGATCATTATAACACATACCCATGATTGTGTCTAATAATTAAGACATCATGTATAAATCTATAGAGGGCATGGGATGCTTGTATGAATAATTTGCTCTATCAACTAAAGGCTTATTATTTAATATAGGGCATATGCAACATCATGTGTAAGAATCATGTATAGTATCATTACCCAATCAATATTAAAAAAATGAATGCAAGGAATACCATATAATAAATTGAGAAGATCCATAAATATGTGAATTCCCTTCTTGAATCTATCAATCAGGGTTTCTTTTTTTGGCTTCTTTCCTATCTATGTGATGGTATAGTCTAGGAGTAGCTAGGAAGATAGTACTTTCTCCATCGAGGTTTTTTTGTTAAATTACACCAATGTGTGTTTATCAACGTAGGAATCATAAATAATTAAAGATAGGTATCTATGTAAATCTACCCATGAAATGCATGTGACCACCGTGTTGCTACTAAAATGATGTAGGAATGTATCCTATAACATCTTCCCTAAAAAGAATAGGTCCCTTAGGAGGTCAATACATGACATTAATTTTGAATTGTCTATAGCAAAGTGTAAACTTTAGTATTTGAATGCTAATAATTCCTCAATGAATAATATGTCTCCTAGTGTCATATCATCTTCTAGTGAGAACATGTTCACTAAATCAATGACATCCCATAATGCTAAATAATTTTGGTACTTGTCTCCAAACACCATGGCATCATAGATTGTATCTATGAATTTTGTGGAGTCCTTAATTGAATATGGGTATGTTGAATTCATCCCTCAAAATGTCTTAGATGCAGATTCTATTGATGCATACTTTATTCTACTTCTTCTATGTGCTATGTAAGTTGGACAAAAAAATCTGCTCTAGCTTAGTTGTTGTTTTATTTGTAGTAATCTTGGAGTGGGAACTAGGTCTCTTCATCACTATAAGAAAGCAAAATACTTAAAATAAAATTTATATTGAATTCAATGACCACTTTTTAATCATAGTGTATCACTTATATATAATTTTGCATTAAATATTAGTTCAGGCAACATAAATGAGCAATGTTCACCTAACTTTTATTTTCCTATACAATTCAAACTTGTTAGCTCAGGTTCGTGGGGGTCTATAAAATATTGATAGGAAATATTTTTGATTTTATTTGGCTAAGTGTGGTGAGACTAGTATTACTCTTAGTAATAATATGCTTAGGGTTTATATGGGAAAAAATGATTTTGGGTCAATGTTTGTAGACTAATTCTTTGTTTCAGATGAAATGTCTACAACAATTTGCTCAAAATTTTCATCTGGGAAAAAGTCTCAAGATAATTATCCTAAAGGGATACTTCAAATGTCTAAAGGGAATGTTTACCTGAAGGGTACTTTTTATCTGAAGGGTCCACTTCATAGGGCATTTTGTTCATGAAAATAAGTCTTGAAGGGTCTACTTCATAAGGGTAATTTCAAAAGTATCAAAATGTAGGTTACACAAAACTTGAAGGGTATGTGCCTTGGGTCCGAAGTGTAAGTGGGTACTTCAAAAAAGGGTCAAAGGCTTGGGATAAAAATCCTGAAGGGTATTTTCATGTCAATAGGTCCAATACATAAAAGTTGAAGGGCACTTTTCATAGGATAAAAGGATCAAAAAGGATATCCCAAAGGATAAGTCCTGTAGGGTAAAGGGTTCAGGATAAAAGTCTTGAAGGGTTTTTTACACAAAACTCAAAGGGTATGTGCTTGCAAATATCTGGTCAAAAAGGGTAAAGTGGTCAATTTTGAAAATGTTGAAAGAATAGTTCAAAGGATAAGGGACACTTTAAAAAAGGCTAAAGGGCTAGTTCAAAAGACTCAAAGGGTATGTGGAAAGGATTCAAAGGGTCTACTTCATAGGGGAAAGTGATATTTTAAGTGGATTTTAAATTGAGGAGAGATAATTGAATAACTCTTGTAAACCAATGTCATTGAGCTAAGCTATGGTTTTTTAATTCTTTTTTGGTATAACTAACCCTTCCTCTACAAGGACTGACTCTTGGACTACTTCAACTGACACCTCCTCCTTTTTTATTCTCTTATGGAATATTTTCCATGATGTAAATTAGTATGGAATGAATATTATTAGTTATTTTTGGATGGTTATAGGAGCGGGTGGTCTTATAAGCAATGGCAAAACATAGATAGGGTCAAAGGCATGAAATTACTTCAAACTTTTTATAGTAGATAAAATGTCTGATAGAAATAAGAATTTGATCTCTTTGATCAAGAAAAAATTTCTAATACCTATTTACATTAAACATTGTGTTCATAACAAAATCCCAAAAAAATATAAACAAAGACTAGATTAGGAGGCCCTTCAAGTTATCAAGTTATCAACCAGTAGTAATTTCAAGGTGAAGAAAAGTTCTATTGGAAGATACATTCACTCTTGTGAATGATTGAAAGGTATCTCTTAGGAGATACCTTGAAAAGGTACCTATTGATGGGTGTTTTGACACATTAAAAACATACTTTCCTACATCCTTCTCATTTAAAACAAATGTTTGTTTATTCCTTTGCCCATCAGATTATATTAGCTGGTGCACATAATTTATGTGAGTCCATACTCCCATCCTGAGATTATTGGTTAGATTGGGATTTTTGACTTTGTATGTCATGGTTTCCTTGGGGATAATTCATTATTTCAACACCTTTTCCATAGAATTATTTTAATTATATGGAACTAGCCTATGTTTATCAAAATAAACATCTGGTACTGGTAATGATAAATACCTTTGAAAATATACTCTAGATATGCATGTCAAAATTATTTGGTTATGCATGTGGTGAAAAATAAAATCATGCATAACCTTACCTACAAAGAATAAGTCTTGGAGGAGGTTGATGCATGACATGAACTCAAGATTGGTTGTAACTAAATGAAATCCCTATCTCTTAAGTCAATAACTTCATCTTTTTTAGGTACCCATTATTCATTTTTTGTCTAAGCCTTGGTCCCTTATAATGATGACACATGTCATCATGATGCTCCTCAGGAAAGAAGGGATTTATTCTTCAAAATAAAATTCTGCCATTGGCTGAGGGAAGTGGGACCCATTTCTAACAAAAATTCTAGAGGCAGTTTAGAGGGAGAAACATGTCACCATAGTGTTTCTTTTAAGCATCATGGTAATCATATAGGTCGATTCATATATATCATAATTTCATCCCACATCTATAAAGATTTCCATAGGAAATTGTTTGTCAAGAGTGAGAGTTTTAGGCATCAATAGTATCCACTAAGAGATTCTTTCATGGGTAACTTGTAGGTATCTCCTAAGAGACACTTGAAGATATTACAAACCTCAATATCACTGGGAAAGTTCAATCTCAAGGTATCTAATATAATATCCCTTTGAGTAGCTTGTAATACCTTCATGGGTAACTTAAAGGTATCTCCTAAGAGATACCTTGAAGATATTAAAAGGACCATCAAGGTAAAGGAAAATTTTAGATGTACAAGAAGGTAATTATTTGGATCTAAAAATATTAATGTAATAGGTCAAATTGTTAAACTAAATTGAGGTGAAAAGAGAATGTGCATAGGAGGAACTAAAATATGTGATCTCCCAAGTATTAGAAGGACCTTGAAGTTATCAAGTTATCAATCAGTAATACTTTTAAGGTAAAGGAAAGTTCTATTGGGAGATACATTCAATGTCCCTTTGAATGTATGATAATAGACTTCGAGGTATCCACTAGGATATTCCTTCAAGGGCCTTAAAGTGCAGTTGTAATACCATTATGGTTAACTTGAATTTATCTCCTATGAGATTTCTTGTAAGATAAATACACTCTTGTGCATGATTGAAAGGTATCTCCTAGGAGATACCTTGAAAATACCTATTGATGGGTATTTTGACTATTTTGACACATATTAGAAACATACTTCCCTTCATCTTTATCTTTTGAAACAATTGTTTATGGATTCCTTTGCCCATCAGATTATATTGGCTAGTGCACCTAATTTATTTTTGGTTTGGTCATACCTTATTATTTTAAGTGCAAGTTAATATATATTACAAAGATTTAATATGTACTTTTATTCTAGTTTAGAATTAACATTTATTGATATACATTTAGTCACTAGTTAATGGAAAAAAAATTCTTGAACCAATGCAATATGCAACTTGCATTTTACAAAAGATCAATATTTAAATCATTTCAATTACTTTACTTATTGTCTTCAAGGAAAAAATGAATTCCCATACTTAAAAGGTAGAATAAGGCCCCACTTGAAGAGAATTTGGATAAAAGATAGAATAAGTTCTCACTCCAAGAGAATTTGGATAGAGTACCATTTAAACTACAAAAACTCAAATTGAATCCACATCAACATCTTCTATTTTATAGTTGTGATAGAATTCCTCTTGCTGATTGGTATTTTGAATTGCTTAGTCTACCAAATATGTATGTAGATATATACTTGTTTAGAACTACATTAGGAAATGAATCTTCTCTCATTAGAATAATCCTTTCCTATGATAAGGATAAACTTGAAGATTCCCTTCAATTCCAACTGAAAGTATGGACCAGAGAAGATGGAATTATCCATTGAACTACAACTAATTTAAATAAATTTACACCCAATAAAATGAAAATAGCAAAAATTAAATTTCCTCCTTCTTATGAAACATTTGGGTTTTATTTGAATAGCTTTGACAACCTTAAAATGTCTAGGTTGATAGATAGAGATAATTTGGTCATTAAAATATAAGATATGTTGAAAAAAAAACATGAACAAGGGGAAAAAACTTATTTTACTGGCCATCATGCAAATATGTATTTAAGATACCCTATAGTCATGACATAAAAAACATTGAAGAAAACAAGATAAGCAAGGGAAACATATTTGTATACAGATTTGAAAGAGGCCATACAAGTACTCACACCAGTGCATAAAAATAAGATCAAATAAAAGGTTGAAACACTTTTGTTGACACAAACTTCTGATCAGACAAGCAGTGAATTCTCTACATGGTATATTTCCTCTATCAATTATGTCTTGAGCATTCTTGTATAGATTTATGAATTGGGGGATGCTAATATCAAAATAAGAAATTTGCATGAAAGAGGGGTGAATGATACAATCCATTCATTTTTAAAACATAATGAGGTTCTTATGAAAGATGATTTGTTAGTTCCTTTTGATCCAAGCAACCCTCAATGTATTATTGAATCAAAGCAAGTCCTATAAGATATGATGGATAAAGAAACTGTAAGGTTCAAAATTGTAGATGGCCAACACATAATTATAGCACAACAAAGAATTCTTTCTAAAGAGGAATACAATTCACTATCATTAAGAAATGAATGTTTTGTTTGAGGGACAAGATTTCTAAAAACCTATAATCTATTCCATATTGTGCACAAAATATGTAACCAATATAATGAAGCCAATGAAACAATTTATAAGGCTTCATTTGTAGAAAGAGATCTATTTACACATGACCATATCAAAATGAGAGGTTAGAAGAATCTTGAAATAGGGAAAAAAAGATGGAAGAAATATATGAAAAAGATAGATACTTGTTCACAAAAATAAACTATTTAGCACAACAACTGTAGGAGAGAAAATGTTTTTTTTTTCATGGAATAACTCATTTTAAATTTTGATAAGGTGTTTGCTTTGTTTGAAAGTGGTACTTTACCTTATTTAGCTAAATAAGACTTAAATTTGATTGGTATAGCAATACCTAGAAATATTAAAGGGCTTTTAGACAAAAAAATTAAAACTAGCAAATTTATTAGAAATAGGGTCTATTTCCTTCTTGAAAACCCCTGAGTACAATAATATAGATACTTGGTGCAAAAAGGTGAAGTTGGAAAGTAACATACTATAAAAAATTGCAAATTATTTTAGCAACCATGATATGACACTGCCACCAAACAAAATGGTCACACCTAAAGAGGTAATGGAGCATTATACAATTTTTGTGAAAAGGTTTGATGTTTTGTGTGTCCTTAATCAAGGTATTCCAAAAAATAAAGAAAATTTGGGAAGCATTATCTCAAGATTCACTAGGGATATTGAAAAATTATCTACATAATGATGGTGGTCATATTCTCAAGATAGATATAGAAAGATTCAGCTGCCATTATGGGCCCCCATGTCTTTGACCATCCATTTTAAAATATTTTACTAAAATGGTTATTCTTGGTGTGAACGTCAATTTGATAATTATTGATCTTTTAAATCTCACTAAAGTTTTTAAGGATGAACATATTCACCTATTTATTCAAGCATTGATTGATAAATTTATTATTAGATCCTTCAATATATTCATCATCCACAAACTATAACACTGGTCTAACATTGGGATCTCTCTCAAGAATCTACATGTTGGTGATTTCATTAAATAAAATATACTGGTGTCATATTATGGGGTCCAGATAGTAATGGATTCGATTGGACACATATTAAAGGTATCAATTTTGTCAAGATCCCACTCTTTTTTAGCTGCAAGGTTTCAACCTCCATTCACAACAAAGTATATTAGAGGAAGGTTTTGACATCTACGAAGACGTACCAATATTTGACATGATTGGTTCAAAAAAAACAAGAAGAGCATTCAAAAATGAACTAGATAACATTTTTTGGGAGAAAATTATCTCTACTTTTAACATTTTAGATGCATGTGATGTGCTAGGGGTATATATAAGAACTGCATTGGTGCGTGATTATACAAAATTGCAAAGAAATTTATCTTTCATTGGAGAAACTGAAGAACAAACAATTTTTAATGTTTAATTTCAAAATTATTTAACAAATTTAAAACAACCAAGACAAGAACAACTACTTCTATCAGTATTAGGTGCATAATATTTTTAATTTATTTTATAATCATGCTTCATTTTCCAAATATAACATCTTAACAATATTTCAATGTGTATGCTTTATTATTCAAACTTAACAACTTAGCAATCTTTTGGTGTGTAGCACTAATGGAATTACATTCAAGTGAAGAAACAATAATAACATAATATTATATCAATGAACATGACATTTTACAAGTTGAAGAAGGTAAGATAAGATTATGTATAATTTTTTAGTTTTATAATTTTTATTTATCAATGATTCATTATACTGACAAAATATTTCTTCATCTGTTTATGTCTTAATTAAAATAGTTCACAATGTAGCACTAGAACTTTGTGTAACCAACACAATAACTGATGACACAACTCTACAGGTTGGTGCCTCTATGAAAATAACACAAGGTAAAACTCTACAACAAAACACATTTTTAAAATACAAATATCAAATCAATTGATGACGAGAATTTTTAGTTGCTACATTATATAATACCTTGCATGAAATAAAGAACAAAAGTTTCAATGAAAGAGTGAACCCATACAAACTACAAAACTACAAAAAAAAGGTGAAAACCCCTTTTAATAAATTTGTAATTATACAATTTCATACAATTCTATAATATGTTAATTATATTTATTTACTTAAACACATTACAATTAAATTTTTCTTCATGGATAGGAGATTGTAGAAGACAATAAAACATAGACTTACATCAGCTTGTGATTTGAAAGTGTGGGTTCATTTTATTTTTCTATAGACTTGAATGTGGTTGTATTTACCCATGAAAATGTTGTTTACATGTTTCATTTACCCATTAATATTCATGGCCATGGAATTTATAGTGTCTAATTGATCATGGTAGCTCATCACTATTCATCTGAAATGTGTTTAGTGAATATTGACTATAATTCCTGAATGACTTAATATGAATGATAATATAAGTTGTTAGTTCTTGTATTTGTTGTTTAATGTGTTTGAATGGATCTCTGTATGTTTCAATACTAAATGGTTTGATAATTCTATCTGTATGTTTGCATTGTACTATAACTAGATATTTTCCCAACTATTTCAATACTACAAGTGGTTTTATCATTTGGCATTGTAAGTGGTTAAAAATTTGAGTGGTATGTTAATTACTACATTATATGCATATGTATGTTACAAAATTGGAAACAGAAATGGTACATCCATGTATAATGAGTATAGTTACAATGTGTTTGAGCATGTATGTATTTTTATATGTGTTTATATGAATATTTAAGGAAATGTAAAAAAAAATAAATCAAATGAAATGCATTATGTTTTTATGTTACAATAAGAAATGCAAATCAAAAGCACATCAACAACCAATCTAGTAACATGTAAAAACTTTTATTAGAAAAGTACCATGTAATATTGTTTATAATATAATATTGTTAATAAATGATTCATTTCTTTTTTAACAAATTACAAACATTTTAAAGGAGGAGCTAAAACTGACTTCTAAAAAACTATTGATTTTGGGGTTGGATGACTTATTTTTTATTGTGCATAAAACAAAAGATATGAAAATGCATGATATGGGAAAAAAAGAAGATTATATAATAGAAAATATGTCATATTGCATTCGATATCATTCTAAATAAGTTTTGAAGTTGCACTAAAGTCTTTTTATCATGTTGGAATTTGGTCAATGATAGAGGACAATCATTTGAGGATAATCATTCAAGCCATGGGTTATACAAGTTCAAATTTCATGTTTATTTGTGGGAAAATATATTTTAAGCCACTCAATATAAATTTAAATAAATTGGATGAAGTTATTTTTAAAGGGATTCATTGATTATAGTTCTCAGAATTGTGTTACAAATCAAAAATTGAAAATGAGTAATGTTACATCAAGTATATATACTAGAAATGGAATTAGGAAAGATGAAAATTATTAGAGAATCAAAATGACGTCTATCTTCACATTTGTTAGGGTATGGAGCTAAAAGCTTCACCCATGAGCAAGTTGCAGAGTTGCAGGCGTTCAACAGTCACCGACGACGGTCAGAAACAGACCAAAGGCGACCGACATCAGTCAGGAGGAGAGCAAGATCGGCCGACGTCGACAGGTTCAAGCAAGTAGGAACTGATGTCGGTTACCTATGGCATCCAGAATCTATTTCCGTGCATAAACAGATTGTTTTCATGTTAAAGAACGAACTATTGGTTGTTGAGTCCATGTTTCTAATTTGAGTAGGACTGTAATTAGAGCCCTTGTTTGGAGGTGCATCTATCAGTTATAAGTGCATGCTCATGAGTCTCTATAGTTATATAATAGAGATAGATCTTCATAGTTCATTAGACAATAAAGATTGTACAATAATTATATACGTGAAGCAATCCAGATTGTGGAGTTGATTGTAATTGAGAGAGAGGACTCTTGAGGGAAAGAGATCTAAGAAGAGATCTATACATCTAGAGAGGTGTGGAAGAAAAAAAGTTTCTTCAATTGTAATTCCTTCTGTAAAGAGTTGAATACAAGTTTTCAAGGTGGTTTCTTTTATCTCTTGTTTCTTGTTTATTCTGATTCTAGTTACTTATCTATCTAATATAATTTCATGTTTATTGCTTTCATAAGTGTAATCATATTGTTGATTGTTCCCCAACAAGTGGTATAAGAGCTAGGCTGACTAACAGGTGTTTCAGATCTGGTTAGTGTGTATTGATTACATGTTACTCACAGGGATTTCTGTTTGAGTGGGAGAAAGCAATGGCAGAAGAAAGTAAACTTAGAATGGAGAAGTTCAATGGAAAGAACTATCAATTATGGAGAATGCAGATAGAAGATTATCTGTATCAAGAATATGTATACTTACCGTTAGGAGGGACTGCAAAGCAACCTAAAGACATGGATGATGAAGAATGGGAAGTTCTTGATAGAAAGGCTCTTGGATCAATAAGATTGAGTCTAGCATCTACTGTGATATCTAATTTATCACAGGCAAATTCTACGGTAGAGTTAATGACTACTTTAGCAAATTTATATGAAAAACCCTCAGCTTCTAATAAGGTATATCTTATGAAGCAATTATTTAATTTGCAGATGTAAGAAGGTAGTTATGTATCTAATCATTTGAATGATTTCCATGGAATTGTGAATCAATTAAATTCAGTCAAAATAGTATTTGATGATGAAATTAAAGCTCTATTAATCTTATGTTCTTTACTAGAAAGCTGGCACATCTTAGTAATGGCAGTTAGTAATACTGCTTCTGCTTCAAATATTTTAAAAGTAGATGATTTGATTAGTGTAATCTTAAATGAAGAAATTCATAGGAAAAGCACAGAGGAGACATCAGGGAATGCTTTAAGTTTTGAGAGCAGGGGAAGACAAAAAGAGAAGAGAAAGAAAGGGAGATCAAGATCTAAATCAAAGATGAGAGGTAGATCTAAATCTAGAAATGGCAGGAAGCCACAATACTGGAATTGTGGAAAGATTGGGCACATAAGCAAAGATTGATGGTCAAAGCCTAAAGAGGACATACAGCATGAAGATAAAGAAGAAGCAAAGGTGGCAGGTATTGTTACACAAGATGCTCTTATATTCTCTTTGCATACTAATATAGAATCTTGGGTTTTAGATTCTGGTGCATCTTTCCATGCAACCCCCAATAGAGAATATTTCAGTGACTATGTCCATGGAGATTTTGAAATAGTTTACTTAGGGGATGATGAGCCTTGTAAAATTATTGGCAAAGGTAGAGTGCAGCTAAAAATGCAGAATGGAAACACATGGGTGTTAAGAGACGTCATGCATGTTCCCAGCTTGAAGAGAAATTTGATTTCTGCAGGAAAGTTAGGGGATGAGGGTTGTACAATAAATCTCATCACTAAAGCTTGGAAGGTTTCCAAGGGTGCACTTGTATTGGCCAGAGGTAAGAGAGTAGGGACTCTCTATTTATGTAATTGTATTACTGACAATTCTCTTTCTGTATTATCTACTTCAAATATAGATGCAAAATTGTGGCATCAAAGGCTTGGCCACATGAGTGAGAAGGGAATGACAATTCGTAAGTCAAAAGGTATGTTTCTAGATTTGAAAAGCATAGATCTAGATTTCTGTGAAGACTGTATTTTTGGAAAACAAAAGAGAGTGAGTTTTCTCAAGACTGGGTCAACAAAGAAGAAGCACAAATTACAGCTTGTTCACACAGACATGTGGGGACCAGCCCAAGTTGCTTCTATTGGAGGATCACAGTACTATGTTTCCTTCACAGATGATGCTACAAGAAAGGTATGGATCTATTGTATTAAGAAGAAATCTGATATTTTTGACATGTTTAAGATTTGGAAAGCTTTGGTTGAGAATGAAACAGGCAAGAGATTGACGTGCTTGAGATTTGACAATGGTGGTGAGTTTTATAGCCACAAGTTCAATTGGTATTGTTATATGCATGGGATCCATAGGTAAAGGACTGTTCCAAGAACACCTTAGAAAAATGGTGTTGCTGAAAGGATGAATAGAACAATCATGGAGCGTGCAAGGTGTATGAGATTGCATGCTGGATTGCCCTTAGAGTTTTGGGCAGAAGCCGTGGATACTGCAGTGTACCTGATTAACAGAGGACCCTTTACAGCTATGGATGGTGGAATTCCAGAAGAGGCATGGATAGGTAAAAAGGTAGATCTATCATTTCTCAAAGTTTTTGGTTGTGAAGCCTTTGTGCACATTGATAAGGAAAATAGAAAGAAGCTTGATGCTAAGTCTATGAGGTGCACATTTATTGGCTATCGCTCTGATGAGTTTGGTTTTAGATTTTGGAATCTAGGAACTAACAAGATAATTAGGAGCCGTGATGTTGTTTTCAATGAAAAAGTGATGTATAGTGATCAGCTAAAGAAGCTGGATCAACCTGAGCAGAGCAATGAAGAATTGGACAAGGATAAGGTCCAAAATAAGCTCGCGGGAAAGAAAAGTCACAGAAAGGAAAACACAAAGACTGATGTCAGTCAGGTAGGAACCGACGTCGGCCATACAGAGACCGATGTCGACCGTACAAGAACTGACGTCAGCCAGGCAGAGATCGACGTCGATCAGGCAGAACTGATGACAGTCAGTTACAGGCCTAGAAGTGATCGAGGTCGGTCACTGTCAGAGAATTTAGGCAAACAACATGTTGTGGATGAGTCTCAGTCGTCCAATAAGAGGTCAAAAAGGGTAAGTAAACATCCAATTTGATATTCCCCTTCGTTATTATATTTATTACTTACTGATGGTGGAGAACCAGAGAGTTTTGATGAAGCAATACAGGTGGATTCTAAGAATCAGTGGGAGCTAGGCATGAATGAGGAAATTGACTCCTTGAGAGAGAACCAAACATGGGATTTGTCTGAGTTGCCAGTAGGAAAGAAGACACTGAAGAACAGATGGATCTACAGGTTGAAATAAGGTGAGAATGGACAGATGAGATATAAGGCCAGGTTAGTGGTAAAAGGATTTGCACAGAAACCAGGTATTGACTTTGGTGAGATTTTTTCTCCTGTTGTTAATATGACTTCTATAAGGACTGTATTATCTCTAGTTGCTATTGAGGATTTGCATCTTGAGCAACTTGATGTTAAGACAACATTTCTTCATGGAGATTTGGATGAAAAAATATATATGGAACAGCCGGAAGGATTTGAGGTCAAAGGTAAGGAGAAGTTAGTGTGCAGATTGAAGAAAAGCTTGTATGGCCTCAAGCAAGCTCCAAGGCAATGGTATCTGAGATTTGACAGGTTTATGACTAAGCATAGCTACATTATATGTCAATCTAACCATTGTGTGTATTTTAAGAGATTGGATAATGGTAGATATATTATTCTATTGTTGTATGTAGATGACATGCTGGTTGCAGGATCACACATGCAGGATATCTCTGAGCTAAAGGTGAAATTAGCTCACACATTTGCCATGAAGGATTTGGGAGCAGCAAAGAAAATCCTTGGCATGAATATTAAGAGAGACAAGAAAAATCACAGGTTGATTTTGTCTCAAGAGGATTATGTGAACAAGGTGTTGAAACGGTTCAATATGCAGGATGCAAAACCAGTAAGCACACCTATGGCTAGACATTTCAAGTTAAGTAAAGAACAGTGTCCTACTTCACATGATGAGGTAGAGTACATGAGAAAAGTTCCATATGCTTCCGTAGTAGGAAGTTTAATGTATGCAATTGTTTGTACTAGGCCTGATATTGCCCAAGCAGTGGGAGTTGTAAGTAAGTATATGGCCAATCCAGGAAAGGAACACTGGAAAACAGTTCAATGGATCCTTAGATATCTGAAAGGAACCAGAAATAGGAATTTGTGCTATGGCGGTTCAAATACTTCTCTACATGGTTATGTAGATTTAGATATGGCAGGTGATTTGGATGGTAGGAGAAGCACCATAGGATATGTTTTTACTGTAGGTGGAATGGCGGTTAGCTGGATATCAAAGTTGCAGAAGGTTGTTGCCTTGTCAACTATAGAAGCATAATATATTGCAGTCACAGAGGCTAGCAAAGAGATGATATGGATGACACGGTTCATGGCAGAGCTTGGAAAGGAGCAAGAGAGTTTTAGACTATACAGTGATAGTCAGAGTGCAATTCATTTGGCTAAGAATTCAGCCTTTCATTCAAGAACAAAGCATATATAGCTTAGGTACCACTTCATTAGATAGGTATTGGAGGATGGTGAGTTGAAGCTGGAGAAGATCCATACAGATAAGAATCCTATGGATATGTTAACCAAGCCAGTTACAAAGGAGAAGTTGAATCTTCATTCAACTTTCGTTGGTCTTCATGATTGAGTTGAAGATGGAGGAGCTAGAAGATGTTGCTGTACAGGTACTGGTGCAGCTGTTTATCTCCAAGTGGGAGATTGTTAGGGTATGGAGCTAAAAGCTTCACCCATGAGCAAGTTGTAGAGTTTTAGGCATTCAACAGTCACCAACGATGGGCCAAAACAGACCAAAGGTGATCGACGTCAGTCAGGAGGAGACCAGGATTAGTCGACGTCGGTAGGTTCAAGCAAGCAGGAACTGATGTCGGTTACCTGTGGCATCTAGAATCTATTTCCGTGCATAAACAAATTGTTTGCATGTTAAGGAATGAACTATTGGTTGTTGAGTCCGTGTTTCTAATTTGAGTAGGACTATAATTGGAGCCCTTGTTTGGAGGTGCATCTATCAGTTGTAAGTGCATGCTCATGAGTCTCTATAGTTATATAATAGAGATAGATCTTCATAGTTCATTAAACAATAAAGACTGTACAATAATTGTATATGTGAATCAATCCAAATTGTGGAGTTGATTGTAATTGAGAGAGAGGACTCTTGAGGGAAAGATATCTAAGAAGAGATCTGTACATCTAGAGAGGTGTGGAAGAAAAGAAGTTTCTTCAATTGTAATTCCTTCTGTAAAGAGTTGAATACAAGTTTTCAGGGTGGTTTCTTGTATCTCTTGTTTCATGTTTATTCTGATTCTAGTTACTTATCTATCTGATATAATTCTGTGTTTATTGCTTTCATAAGTGTAATCATATTTTTGATTGATCCCCAACAACATTCTTGGGAGAAAGCAACAAAACCATGCCAACAATTGTGAACCAATGTTTATAAAGATGTAACTTTTCCATATTATGATTCTTTTAAGTGTAGTTATTGATTATAAACTATAATTATAGTAATAAACATTATCATCAATTTCATATAAATAAATTCTAAATTATCTCAAATAGACTTCAGTTAATTTCAAATTAATCGATTCTAATTTAGAATTACTTTGATATGGTTAAGTGCAAGTGGATACTCCATAGATTTATCTTGAAATTGACCAACTTGATCCATTAGTATATTGACACTTGCTCATGAATATATTCCCAATAAACAACAAACAATTATCAAGATATTTTATTATGTATATGAATTAGATTGCTTAATATGTTTTCATCCATAATTTGGCCAGTCTAATCTATTCGAAATGATTTACTCCCAAATGGTTTGAAATAATTAAATTTATTTGGAAAAGAGAAAATATTTATGGAGAAAATATTTAGTGGGTATAATTTTAAATTATTTAAATATCCCAATTTAATTGAAATGATATATGCTAAAATGATTTGAAATAGTCTAATTTATTTGGAATAAACAAAATTTATTTTTGGAGAAAATCTTTTTCACTCCATTTTATAGGTATAAGTCTATATTATTCATAAAAGTGTTGATAAACAGTGTAAGAGCACCAAAAAAAGGGATATTATAGGAGCTATAAAATCTCCTTCAATATTTGACATGATAATAATTTCCTTGTTGACATCACTCCCTTTATCAATTTTGATAAAGGATACCTTGCATAACGAAATGATGGCTTTATCAATGATGATTTAAATTCAGCTTAAGGGATTAGATATCAACTCATGCAAGGTTATTAATAATCATTACTTTCTCGAGGCATTGAACATTCAAATCAATCTAGCCTCCCTTAACAATAATTTATTTGGCTACATTTGTAAAATGTATTACAATTCGAAGGGTTTGAAATGGGAAGATTGCAGAAGAAATTTGTAATAACACATTATGGGTGGTGACCAAGATAGGTTCAAACCCATATCTAATGAGGACGTCAAATCAAATGATTATTTTTGGTACAATATTGTTAAAGTAGGCCTGGAAAATTTCATGAAATGGCTGGTAAGGCACGATACTAGTCTATCTAAGGATTTTGCCTGAGGATAGAAGGATAGAGAGGTTCGTATGCATGGGCTAATAATTTTGATAAATGAATAGATTATTAGGGAGATAATTAGAATGGACTATTCTGGGGTCAATTATTTTAAGGATAAAAAGAGGAAGGATGAACTCATCAACATTTTCTTCATCAAGGAGAAGAAAAAACCTAAGGCTGCAACCCAAAAAGGGTTTGTGAGGACTGACCTATCGAGAAAGTGGCCTGATATCTATCTATAGATCAGGCATTACATCACATTATAGGGAAAACACATAGTAATATTTTATCATCACTTCCTCTTACTTAACCACTTTAAAGGGTATACTATCACTCTTCCATTTTTTCTTTTGAAATCCCTGTAAGCTATTATTATGAATTTTAAGTGCAATATCTCAACGAATATTATCCAGTAAGGGATTATACTATTATTGTTCAAGAAAGGGGAACTATTCTAGTCTAAAATTATCTTGGAGGTGATTGAAATCCTCAGTGAATAGGATGAATCTGACAGGGAAGAGGATTTCTTCACAAAATTTTATCCTGATAAAGAAGGGAAGGATCAAATTGAAGGAGCTAGAACTGAGTTTTTGTAGGAAGAATACAAAGTGAGATGTAAAGATGGGGGGATTCCTAAATACATGTCTCTTATTTTTAGCAGGGAACAAAGGGTTATTTATCCCAAGAACAAGGATGAAATAGATGAATCTCTTAACAATCTTTTCACCAAAATCTCTATTCATAAATTGCTCTGTAATGAAATAGCAGATGAGGTCAACAATCTCAAAGGCCTCCTACGTCATTGGATAGAAGAAATGAAATTAGGTAAACAACATAGGTTTCTATGAGTTCACTCCCCAAGGCACTAACACTTCTCAGAGGAATGAAGAGGAGGATTATAACAAAGAGCCTAAAAAGGAGAAAGAAAAACCAAAGCTTACCAGTCTGAAGTGTAAGAAGAAGGGTGAGGAAAAAGATCAGTCTATTGGGAATCACACCAGAGTGAAAATGAAAAACAAAGATTAGGAATGTCCTAAGGCCATGAAATTGGTCATCTATTCTGAATCTGACTAGTTGGTTCTTTTCCATTTTTTCTATCTATTTGGTTTTTTGGCTAATTTTTTTGTATCTTACTAGGGATAGGGGGGTTTTCCTATTGAGGTCTTATTTTTTTCCATTTTGTTTTATTGTTGTTCATGCTTATCTTATGGATATCTATTTTATAGGTATGGGTCCCTTTTAACCTGATTTAACTTATCTTAAAAATAAATAAATAAATAAATATAACCTTACTTATTCAAACTGATCTATGCCCAGATGCTTTGAAATAGTCAAATTTGTTTTGAATATAATAAATTTATTTTTGGAGAAAATTCTCTTCACTCCACTCTAGTGGGTATAAGTCCATATTATTTAAAATATCCTAATTTATTCAAAATGATCTGTTCCCAAATGGTTTGAAACACTTCAATTTATTTGGAATATATGAAATTTATTATTTGGAGAAAATCTTATGCACTTCACTGTAGTGGGTATAAGTCCAAATTATTCAAAATAATCCAATTGATTCAAAATAATCTATGCCTAAATAGTTTTAAAAATTCCAATTTATTTAAAAGATAGGAAATTTAGTTTTTGGAGAAAATTTTATCCACTCCACTTTAGTGGGTATAAGTCTAAATTATTCAAAGTAGTCCAATTCATTCAAAATGATCTATGCCCAAATGGTTTGAAATAGTCTAATTTATTTGAAACATAAGAATTTTTTTGGAGAAATTCTTTTGCACTCCACTTCAGTAGGTATAAGTCTAAATTATTTGAAATTGTCCTTACATGATGGAAATTGTAAAACTCATCTTCCTGATACCAGTTAGTTTTAGCTTGATCTCAGGAAATCATTCTGGTATAGGCAATACAATAAAATTAGATATCACTAGCTTCTAGAACACTACCTTAATAGGTTCTCCCAATTTATTGAATGGTCTATATTTTTTGAACCCTTTGCATGGAGGTGTTCTTTGAAAAGTGGTTGGTGGACTGGGTTATATGTTTGGAGCTAGCAAAGACTGCAACATTTGCATGTGCATTTATTTTCTTACTCCATTTCCAACCATATCCTTATACTTATTAAAAAACTTAGGATTTTTTGTAGTAGTGTCCTAGATAGGTGTTTGAGTTTGATTATATGTTTGATCCTAAGAATAGATTTTTGCAAGGCCTTTAGTTATAAGTTCCTTCTCAATATTCACAATTTTCTCATATAATTCCCTTGAATGTGTTGGAAAAATTGAGTCTTATATTTTAAGTTACTTTTGGGTGAATATTTTGTACAAATATATTAGCTAGCTTCCTATCTTGTAGATTGTGTTAAATGTGACTAGCGAATACTCTCCATCACTATAGGTATGGTATGAAGCTTTCTCCATCACTTTATCTTATTTTTCATAAGTCAACCACTAGTAACTCATATTGAATGTTATAATATAAATGGTTGACAATTTTTTTTGATAAATCATTTTAATCTATCACTTATCCCTTTCGCAATTTGAGGAGGTAATATAAGATTGTCTAGCCAAGCTGCATGAAAATAAGTGGAGAAAAAAACACTACTATAGGGTACATCTTGGCACGACAAGAAAGAGGCTTGAATGTGTTCTTGAGGGTCACCCTTTGATTTATATTTATCAAATTTGGGTGCTTCAAAATTAGGTAGAAAGGGTACCTAGAGAATGTTTAAGTCAAATGGATAAGGCCATATCTTATCAAACTTGTTTTTATTAATTTGGTTATCTATCTCCAAACTCGAGACTATTTCTTTCATAAAATTCCACTCTTGAATGTTTGGTGCATTTATTGGTGGAATAAAATTTTGCTGGGTAGGAATATATCCCCTGCATGGTTCTATTAGGGATATGAAGCTTTTGGATAGAATTTTGGTTTTGATTTAACCTTGGATTTGAGTAGGTCTAATGTTGTTGGATCAATGGATTTTATTTTTGATTCTTAGGTGCTTGATACTGATTTCAAGGCATCTGTTATTGTGAGCTATAGGAAATTTATTAATTTTGGGGTGCTTTTTATTGATTCACTAAAGGGAGTTACTATTTCTAGTTTATAAGGGGAACTTATTATGTTTGGGATGAACTCACTAGAGTGTTTTGTAAAATACCCCCAATATATGAGGAGTCCTTAGCAAACTACTGTTGTGAATGGACAAGAGCTTCCTAATGGCTGAATAAAGTATGATCCATATCAAGTAGAACTTATTTTGAAGCATTATATTCAAGAGAAGTCCTTATGCCTACCATACATGTAGGATCGACTAAGGATTTTTGAGTTTGGTCTATCATTTTTTCTTACTCCCTTAAAGTGGTGTTATTGATTGAAGTCACATATAAATAAGCTATTAGGTTTGTAATGAGTTGGTCAGCATACCATTGACTAATTTTTTGGATCTTAGTAGTAAGATCCTAATCAGTTGGGGAGGACTCTATAAGTGGTGCTTTCCCTTTACTAGTGGAATAAATTTTTAATTTCATGAAGTGAGTAAGAGATTTCTCTATTTATTTTTCCCCTACTCAAACAATCCTATAGAATTATTCCATTGGGAAATTCGATGGAAGTCTAGCTCTTTGTTTAATCAACATAAGGAAAGATTCATCTATTCCTCTAGAGGTTGTTATTCATAGTAAACATGTTTAGATATTATCATGGTAGGGATATCATAAAAAATGAAAAAGTTTTATTTTCCATCATAGTAATGCTCTTCTTCATAACTTTAAGAGGCCCCACTACAAGTATACCTTTGCATGTTTGAAGTTGATTTACTATGTTTGCGAAGTGTTTGGAATTTTAGTTTACAAATGCTTAAAAGGTGTTTTTTTAATCTTCAATTAAATAATACAAGGTAAAATAGATACTATAATTAGAAAGGAATGACATGATGCAACACAAATAGAAGAAAGAAGTTATGAGAATACTCCACCTTGGTTGGTTGAAATAAATAAATTAGAAGAGGGAAGAATAACTTAGAAGATTAAGGTGAAAGTTAACACAAGAAAATATAATTTCAAAGTATGTCAATACCATAAAAATATAATTACACCCATGTTGGGTCATGATTATAAAAATTGGAAGAATACCTTTCGGATCAAGAAGCTTAGAATTCAAAAAACAAGCATATGATGCAAATCAATATAATAAATCCTAAGTATAAAAACCAAATAAATGGGAAAAATAATGACACACCATGGAAAATAATGTTGAATAATCTAGAAACATAGAACATGAGTGAACACAAGATGACATAAGTTCAAAATAAGAATAGAATGAGAGATGTCTAGACAATAGCCTTCAAATAAAATGGAAATTTTTACCCAAGTTACTCAAACTAAGCACAAAAGTTGAACAACCCAAGCACAATATGTAGGTAATACTTTGGTGTAGACCAATATCATTTTTGATTCACACTTATAAAGGTGAAAAAGTCAATTTTGGGGTTAAAGGACTTAAAATTTTTAATTGGTGAATAGTCTAGACTCAAATGAATAGTATAACGATGCTTTTTGGAAATACAAACACCAATGATTTGATTTATTTTTGGAAAAGGCTAAAATGTTTTTAATTTAATTGACATAGTGCCTATTTATTCAAAACAAATTGTGTATAACAAGTGTTTGGTTTTTGGATGTATTTTGGTTCACACACCCAAGTAGTTTTTAGATTCAAAATATAATGCAAGTAGAGAAGAACAATAAAAAAACCAAAGTGTAAATCCTATCCTAGAAACTGATAAGGTGGACTTATACTCTTGGATTTCATTGATATAATCCTTTTTGAGAGGAAATATGTTGTTAATCTAATAAATTTAGATTCACATGAATAGTATGGTTTTTAGGCCCCCCTCTTCTCTCAAGAGATTATACGGTGAAATGGAACTTTGGGCTACTCACTATACACCAATAATAATCCATGGTAAATGGGGTTTATATAGAAAGCTCTAAGTTTTACACATTCTAAATGGTCCCATGTGTGGTTACCACTAGAGATGTAACATGTCAATTTAGTTAATACTGGCTACCTTACTATGCAAGGGTTTATCCCTTTGTATAAAGACTATATCCATGTACTTTTTAGTGGAGTTCAATGTTTATATAGACCTCACTCAAGTTTTTGTTATGATCAAAGAGACTAACCACTCATCTGCTTATAAATAATAGTATCATGTGCCCTAATTTATATACCCCACTATGGAGTGGGTTGAAACAATGTTGGGAGATGAAATCCTAGGTCAATGCTTCCCTAAATAACTCATGGATAGGTGATGAAGTCCCTCCCAAAAGATAATACATAGGAAATAAAAATTAAAAGGACTTTAAAGGTCAGTTTGGGATCACTCAAGCCACTTGGATCTTGGGGAGTGCCTTTGTGACATTTATTTTATGCTTAGACCAAGTGATAAAAGCAAAAAGTGAAGTGATTTTGATCATTCAATTTACCTAAAGGGGATGGGGGGAGAGAATACATGATAAGCTTGGATTACACAAATAATAATCAAGTCAAATAACTTTGAAACTAATTTAACCAACAAACTAATTTAAGAGTCCTAAGCTATGATGATTGCTCATTTAAAACCCAAATTTAAATGTGATTTAAATTTGCCTTTGTTGTTGAAAAAAATAAAATAGTGAACTATCTTAAACCTCAAAAACAAAGTGTTAGATGTCTAGTAAGGGGTGTAGGATGTCAGAATAAACTTGAAATTGTTGTTTTAACTCTCTAGATTTTTTACACAGGGTGATCTCATCATTCTACAGAGCATTTTCACTATTCTATAAGGCAAATTCATTATTTACAGTGTGATTCTACCATTTTATAAGGCAATCTTACTATTAGATAGTGAGCCAAATAGACTATTTGGTAATATAAATGATTAGTAGGATGATCTCACCAATTAGGAGGGTGATCTCATTGATCAGTAAGGAAAATTCACTAAAATGATAAAAATAAAAACAAATTAGTTACCTACAAAGTTGGTCTAGGATGATCTTGATGATGTTTAGATGACCCCATCTTTTTATAGGTCGATATCACTAATCTTCAGGTCAATCTTGTCAATATAAAAAAATACATAGAAAATAGAAAAATATTAACAGTCAATCTTGCCATTGTATGAGTGATGTCATTATTGTTATAGGTGATCCAATCATTCCATAAGGTAATCTCATTGATGTTCAGGTAAATCTCATTATTCTGTAAAAACACATAGAAAATAGAATAATCACAACAATTAATCTTTCCATTTGCATGAGTGATCTCAATATTGTTTATGATTATCCCACCATTCCAAAAGGTGATCTCCTTGATGTTTAAGATGATCTTCATTCATAGGGTGATCCCACTATTTGGTTTAGAAGACATAAAAATTGAAAATTACAAGAAAAGAAGAGCAAAACAACCTCAAAAGAGGGTATAAGTTCACAATTAGAAGGATAAACTAGTACATGTGATGCAGAGTCCCATTAGGCGTGAAAAAAATGTAGAATAGGATAATGAAGCAAGTTAGTCTATGCATTAGAAGAGAAGAACCCAAAATAATAATAGAAGATATAACGTACTAGCTTACTCCCTCGAGGGGTAGTGTTAATGAACTCATGAAGTTAATTGTGCAATTAAGATAAGTAATATATTTCAAGTAGTGGTTATCCTTCAAAAATGGTTAATAAGCATGTTGATGCCCAGATTAGGTGCTCCAAGTCCTCATCAATGCAGTTTATCATGCACCTCTATCATATCTTAGTTCACAAATGGATTTAGTTACTATATTTGTCAATTTAGGAATGAATGTAAATTCTCTATAAATATTATTACATAATAAATTTAATCAACTAAAGCATGTTTGAAGGTTTTTTTACATAATAATTTTACACAAAAATAGCTTCTTTGAAGGTATTTATACGTAGTAAGTTTACACAAAAATAACTTAAAATTTATGGTCCTGGATCACTTATTTATAGTTTTTATGAAATGTTCAGGATGAACCACGACAATCCATTTTGAGATAAAGAAGTGTGGCCATGGATTGATTCAATTTTAGAGGGACAAGCAATAAATATGATCGTCAATATATGGAAGAATGAAACATTAATAAGGCATGGATATCCTTAATCCAAATATTTTTCTCTATTAATGCCTTGCGGATGACACCTCTATGATTATGTCATGGGTGATGCCAATTTAAATAATGAATTTTTAGTAAATAGATATTAAACAACTTTCATCAATTTTACATTTAAGTTACTAATTTGGTTTTGATTTGCTTAAACGATATTAATTAGTTTTCTATAATTCTTTAGAAATTCGTTACACCTTTAATAAACCTAGTTAGAAATGTCATTTTATTGAGTCAATATTTGATTGGAGTATAATCAAAATATTTTAATTATGTATAGGGTAATACCCCAATTAGGGTATTATACATGCAAATAGACACATGCACATGACATTTGCAGCTAAATTAGAATATTTAAGTGGTCCAAAATGTCATTTTGCATCATCATAATTTGACTTGAAGTGAATTAATAAAAGACAATTATTTTTTAAAATGCATTGATCTAATTAGGGATTAATGAATGAGAATTGGCACCTATATGTGATGTGTGTAGACAATTTAAAGCATTTTAATTATTTTGGTTCAAATTGTGTGTTGTTACAAAATGTCATTCAGATTTGTAATTTTAGCACAATAGTGATTAGAATTGGATGTCTACATGCATTAAATCTTGATGTTTGGCATGGATCTGATTCACATCATAGCTAGTAAGAATTTTTTCTTAGAAAAATCTATGGAAAACTTGATAAGTGTCGTTCTCATTTGCATTAGATAGAAAATCATGGGACTTATCTAGAGTGTGTCTAGAATACCTGATAATTTTTGGCTTATTTTAGTACTATACCTTATAAGCTCAAATATTTTTTTGTCATGATATAATTCAATTTCAAAGGACATCTCATACAAATTTTGTTTTATGGACTCATATTTGGGGGGAAATTTCCATAAATACATATGCATGTCTGGTATATCTTATTAGAACATGACATGAATGGGAGGTTCCTAATTTTCATGTTATTTTTATTCCAAATACTAAATAATTTTATTAACATATTAGGGGTCATATTCCAAGTTTATAATCTCATGGATCTTTTCCCATTCACCAATTTTGGTACCAAGGCTCTCTTCATTAGGGCCTTCTCCCATGTTAACATTTTTTAGTGTTCGAATTTAATGCCCTCTTGTTGCTCGGCCATCATATTTTCCTTGCTTGGCATATAAGTTTATTCAATTATTGGTTTAGGAATGGGATCCATTATAGGTTAGGATTATAAGTATGACTCACCTATCTCTAAAATCACCACTCGAGGTGCTTCATATTTAGCTTCCACTCGAGTAGCACGGTGTGCACTATCATTTTTCTATTCTACAAAAAATTCTATGGCTTTTATTGTTCAAGGGGTTTTAATTTATAATTTGGGATCTTCTTGATGATTTGACTAGGATATATCTATATCTTCTTGATTTTTAGGCAACCCTTGGGTCCTTTATGGTGGTGAGGCCTATCATTAGTGTTTTGGGATAGCCCTAGGTTGGTCATGTGTCTTGCTAGAACTAGTGGCCTCAAGTTTTGGCCTTTTCTTTCTTTTAAATGTCCTCACCTCCATGTGTGTCTCTAGTTAGGATGGAAGGGGTTCCTTCTTCACCTCTTTGCTTCCTAATTTTTTTTGGTGGCTTGAGCATATAAAAAATCACCCAGATTTGCCCTTGGATGATTATTGTATAAGGGTTAAGGTTAGTCCTATCATGTTTATGCTTCTTCACATATATGTGCCTCCATAGGTAAAAATAAATATTGATAATATAATATATTTCAACATCAATCTTATCTACATCAATATTCATAGGGCATGTCTCTGCAATGTTATTTATCGAGTCCATGAAGTATCTAGCAGTGAAAGCATAGGTTAATTTAAGCCACCTTGACAAGTTATCTATTGTTGCCATCTAGATATAAAAAAGACAACAATTTTTTTTATATAAAACTTATAATAAGATCCCATATTCATATGAAACTCTTTGGTTATGCACCACTTGTTCCCAAATGTCTCCTTCATTCCATAAAACCAACACTTCATCTTGACTTTGTAGGAGGGTGCAATGGTGCTGGGGAAAATGAATTACTTGAACTATTTGGTGTAGGCCTTATGTTTTGGTGGGTAAACCCAATTTAAGTCATTTATCTGGTACTCTAAGATTACAAATCATAAAAAAAATATAAGTATAGAAATTATGTCCTACGAAAACTTATGGTTGGGTAGACGATGTGCTTTCTTCATATCCTACATAATCTTCTAAATAAAATAAAAGGAGTAATTATACTTTGGTCCCTTGACCATTTGACTGGTGAAATAGAGGTGGGCCAAATCCACCTCCTTCCACCAATTCATTCATTCGAGCATGAGCATGGCCAAGTACACAGTTAGTTAAATCATCAAATATTTCAATCTAGTAATGTACATAGTGTGACCTTCTTTCTTATACTTTAACATCGCCATCATTCTATCAATTATTTATTGGTCTTCAAGATCTATGCCAAAATCATCTCCTAAACAAAATATCCTAATTACTTTATTGATATATTGAGGGATGATCCTCATTCTATGCCAAGAAAACTCGAGGTAGTCTTCATGAATACTTGAGATTAAGAATTGAATGGCCTCTTATGGTTTCTTAAAATACATTAGATTGAAGAGTTTGAGAACCCCTAAATCTTCCAGTAAGTTATAGACCATGAGACAATAGGTGATCTAGTTCTAGGTGTTATGGTTCTCCAACCAGTAGTCCCATTATATGTCTAGTTCATTTCTATGATGATGGTGATTGTAGTCTAGGGCCTAATAGCTGAAAACCATAGATTCCCAATCATCTATGCATAACATTATCTTCAAGTATTGCATCTCTTAAATCGTAATGAGAGCATGAGATGTTTTTGTAGTGGTTTTTTCCCCATGCATTCCATTTCCAGGGTTTGTCTTATAGGGGTTCCTTCCCTCAACCCTACTAAGTCTTCACCTTCTGTGCTTCTCTCACTAGATTCTTCTTCCTGAATAAACATAGGACCTTCTTTTTTTGTGTACTCAAACACTTCAAATTCAACAATAAATGGTAATGGTTATTTTATCTTGTTAGATTCTTACTTTGACCACATCATGAGAGGATATTCTTGCAACAAATTGATAAAAATACATGAAAGAATAGATCTATAAAATTATCAAAAGCACAAAAATGATTACATTGATCACAAGCCAATTCAAGGGGAAAACCTCCTTTGATAAATCTCAATACAATAAATTCATGGATGCCTTCATTGGCCTCAACACTTACTTATATATGAATTTTAATCTAAGCAACTACTACTTCCCATGAATGTGGGATAAAATAAAATGCTCACATGATGACTTAAAAAACATATACATCCATAACCACTAATAAAATAACAAAGTAATGAGAAGATATATCATGGGTTCATAACATCCCCTCCCTCTTAGAAAAATATTTATCCTCAAAGCTTTAGATGTGGGAATTGGTGTTGAATCTAAAATAATTATTCCCATTTTTCATCATTTGGTTGCATTCCATGCCACTAAATTAAAACCTTGATGATGGAATAGGAGTTAAGTTGGGATATTTTCCTATCCAGGATTACTTCTGGCTCAAGAATAATGGGTACTTCATTATCAATTTATAGTAAAGTAGTCTGCACTTTGATGTTTGTGACAAGAAATTTCTTAAAATAAGAGACATGAAATATTGGGTGAACTCAGGAAGAAGGTGGGATCTCTAACTTATAAGCAACTGACCTAATCTTCTAAAGAACCTTATAGGTCCCATAAAACTTGGGAGATAGCTTATGATACCCTTTTAATTTTAGGGAGGATTTTTTTTAGGGATGCAAGCACAAAAAAACCATATCACCCACTTGAAAAGTGCACTTAGAATGGTACTAATCTACTTGTTGTTTCATTCAATTCTGTGGCATATAAATATTGTCCCATATGGTACTGAGGATCTAATCTTAGGTTTAGATAACCATATTGACCACTTAAATTGATGAACTATTGGGGGTGTATAGAAGGATCATTGGTGGTGCTTAACCATAGACTACTTGATATGGAGTCATTTTCATTGAAGTGTGGTAGGAGGTATTATACAACCATTTAGCAAGAAGGATCCACTTTGCACACTAATGTTGTTGTTCTAAGGTGAATCAATGAAGGGATGTTTCCAAGCATTTGTTGAAATTTTTAGTTTGGTCATCCATTTGTGGATGATACCTAGAATTCATCTTCAATTGGGTGCTGGTGTGTCAAAATAGTTTTGTCCAAAAATGGCTAGTGAAGGTTACATCACGATCTGAGACAATGGATGAAGGAATACCATGAAGATGGAAAATACGGTCTAGGAAAATTTATGCAACTATGGAGGAGGTATAGGGATGGCCAAGGGCACACAAATGACTATATTTGGAAAGGAAATAAACCACAACCAAGATCACTATTTTCCCTCTAGATTTATGGAACCCCTCAATGAAATCCATAGAGATATATATATAAATCTAGGTAGGGATGGGAAAGGGTTCTATCAACCTAGGGATAAGTGTTGTTTCACCCTTGTTGCATTAGTTGGTATCACATTTAGCCATCATATGTTGAATTTCCTTTTTCATTTCCTTCTAAAAGAAGTTGAATTATGCTTGCTAATTTTTTTTGAGAAACCCTGAGTGCCATGTGAATAGAGAACCATGGAGTTCATAGAAAATAGCTTGCTAAAGATCTATGCTCTGGGGAAGCACTAGATGACCCTTATACCACATAAAAGCACCATCTTAGGAATAATGAGGTATAGTCGAGGGGTTAGTGGCCAACTATTGAATGATTTGAGATAATGAGGATTCATTGACATACCCCTATTGTACAACATCCAACCAATTTAGAATAGGCATGGAAATATTTGAAAGGGAAACTTGGTCCATAAATGTGTGAGATAGAGCATCAACCACAATATTGTCCTTACCATTCTTATAAGTGATCTCATAGTCATAACCCATGAGTTTGCTACCCAATTTCTATTATGATGGGGTAGAGACCCATTTTTCTAAGAAATATTTTAGACTCTAGTGATTAATTTTGATGTAAAAATGATTTCCCAGTAGGTATGGTTACCACTTCTATATTGCATGAAAAATGGCCATCATTTACTTCTCATAATTAGAGAGTAATAAATTATTACTATAAAGGGATTTGATGGTGAATGCAATGGGGTATCTTTATTGGAGGATAATAACACTAAGTCCATTACTAAAATCATCACTCTCAATAGTGAAGGTCTTGGAAAAATTTGGCATAGCTAGAATAGGTGTAGTACACATAGCTTGTTTTAATTATTTAAATTCACACTCAGTAGCTTGTGTCTAAGTAAAAGAATCATTTTTCAACATATCTATCAATAGAGATATAATATTCTCATAATCCTTGACAAACTTGTGATAGTATTTAGTCAGACCCAAAAAACCATGGAGGCCCTTTAGTGTCTAAGGATGCAGCTAATTTATCATGGGAGATATTTTTTTAGGATCCACCCAAACCCCTTGGGATGAAACAATATGCATGAGATACTCCACTTCATCCTAGCCAAAATTACATTTGGACTATTTTGCACAAAGATGATGGTTAGAGAGAAGTTTCAGTGTGAGCTCTAGATGTGGGAGATGCTCAGACCATGTTTTACTATAGATGAGGATATCATCAAAGAAGTTGAAAATGAATTTATGTAGGTAGGGATGAAATATTTTATTCATCAATACCTGGAATGTTAAAGGAGAAATAGTGAGGACAAAGGTCATGACCAGAAACTCATAGTGGCCATCATGCATATGAAAAGTTATCTTAGGGATATCATCCTCATGAAGATCCAACTTGGAGAAACAATGAGCTCCATGAAGCTCATAAATAATAGGGATCAAGAACTTATCCTTAATTTTGAGGTGATTAAGTGCATATAAATCAATGTAGAGGCACCATGACCCATAATGTTTTTGGACAAGGAGAACTGGGGAAGAATATGGGTTGGTACTAGGGTGAACAATGCCTTTCTTCAATAAGTCTCAAATGAGCATCTTAATCTCAGTCTTTTGATGATGTGGTCAATGATAAGGCCTGATGTTGGGAGAAATTCTTTCAAAAAGGAGCTAAATATGGTGCTCCTCTAGCCATGAAGGTGGCAATCCCATTGATTTGGAAAATACAAGTGCATACCTCTGTAAATTGATTTATAGATCATAATGAGTAGTGGAGACTGTTGATGGTTTCATTTGAATGGAATGGAGCTAGGCAATAACACCATGTGAATTATTCTTAAGAAGATTTTCCATGAAATGTGAACTTGTGATGTTGAAAGAACCTGGTTGTAAGCCTTTCAATATGTGTTTTTTCCCATTGTCTTAAAATTGCATCTAAAGTTTATCAAAATCCCATAATATGGGTCCAAGTTTGCATAACCATTGGGCTTCCAAAACAATATCACATCTACCTGAGGGCAAGTTAAACATGTTGGAGTGTAAGTTATAATCTCCAATAGATATATGCACATTGTGACACTTCCCTTTGTAAGGTAATGTGATCCCATTGGAAATCATGACTTCAAATTTGGATAAAGGATGGATAAAAAAATCAGCCTATTTGGTGATTTGAGGGTCAATAAAGTTATGAGTAATACCAAAATCAATGATTATTGTGAGAGGAAGATTCTTGAAATAACCCCTAACCTACATAGTTTATGGGGTAGTGACTCCTACTAAGGCATGGAGAAATATCTCTGGTTGGTATTCCTAAGAAGTAGGTTCCATAATTGGCTAAGCTTCTTTTGGATCATCTATTGTATCCTGAACATCTTCCCAATATTTAGTTTTAGGTGGTGAGTCCACATCCAATAGGTAGAGATTTTGCTTGACACATTAATGTCCTTGAGTAAATTTATCATGACAATTATAAAATTATCCCTTTTTTTGTGGGCTTGCATCTTTGCTTTAGTTAAACACATGATAGGAATGGTTATGGGGGATGACATTGTTTGAGATCATTGTAGAGCTATATTTTTGAATGGAACAAAATTGGATTTGAATTAATACTAAGTTGTGATCCTGTCCTCTACCAACTTAGCCAACCCTAAGGCTTCCATCATTGTTTTGGGCCAGAACATTTTGACCTTAGATCAAATTTCATCTTTTATTCCACTAATAAAGCATATCTTGAAGAATTCATTAGATAATCCCTTTGTGTGATTGGCTAGTTTTTCAAATTCTATTTGATACTATCTCATGGTTCCAATTAAGAAAAGTTTAGTGAGTGCTCTAATGAAGTCATAAAAAATAGTAGGGCCAAACCATTGTAAAATGAGGGTGTAAACATTTATCCATATGGGTTCATCATGATCCTTGATATACCAATGATACCATTAAAGGGATTCAAGTTCCAAGTGAAAGGATACAAGCAGAACCTTGTTAGCATCAAAAGTATAATGCAGACTAAAATATTGTTCTACTTGATAAATCCATCCAATTGGATCTACACCATTGAATTGATGAAAATTAATCTTAGATCTACAATAATTGCTAGAAGAATAAAAACTAATGTCTAAATAAGACTCCAGATGTCATTTGTTGTTCATGGTGGTATGTTGAAGACTGAGGTCGGTAATTTTTTCATGAAGATCTTTGATGTGGGTCTTAAGGGTGATAATTTCATCTTCCATATGTTTTTCTCCTATTTAGATTACTACCATGAGCCAAATAATAGATTTTTATTTTATTATTATTTTATTTTATTTTTTTGTAATGGATAGGAAAACTAGAGTTAAGACATGTTTAGTAAGGAAAGTTTTGAATTTGGGTGAAAATGAAAGGGGTAAAGGGGATTGTAATAATTTTTTTGCATAGTGGGAGTATGATTGATGAATGTGAGGGCAATTTTAATAGTTAAAATAGAAAAAATAGAAAATTTGTCAAACAAGGACAAAGGAGTAGAAAGATATGATAAACATATTGGAAATGTTTTGAGGAAAATAGATAAAAATAGATGTTATGGCAAAACTTGAAAAAAGGGGAAATTGAGATTTACTAGAATTAAGAGTGGAATTGGGATATGGTACCTCAAGGAAGAAAATGTAGGGAATTAAATTTTAGGTGTTCGGATAAAGTTTGAGGATCAACAGGGATACAAATGTAGAGCTATTATAAAAAATGAAAAAAAAAAATTACTCTTTTATCTGGTACTAAATCCTCTAAGAATCTACTAATACTCTGTGGATTCTAGTTTCTGTCAAATATCTACCTGTAAGTCCTCTAACAGTCTATGGATACTCTAATGATTAATTTTTTTAATGTCTATTGGAAATATTATGAAACTAATAGAAATGGGCCCCAAGTTTCAATGGTTGCCTAAGAGTTTAAAGATATCACTCTAGCCAACAATGCTCTCTAAGTGAGTACCACTCTCAAGAAATTTTCTAACCACAAATTTATCTCTTAGTGAAATCTCTTGGTTTTCCTCATGGATGGGAAATACTCAATCAGGAAGGGGTCATTGCCTATTTCATTGGTAGGTCCTCTTAATGGGCTAGTTACTTTGGGGTTCCTGTGGTACTCCTCATAATGAGTTTTAAGGATTTCACCCAAGCACTTCCCACAGTGCTGCAGTCAAGGTTTACCCTAATTTGAAATAGATTATTGTGATAGAAAATATTATTTAAATGAATTGTGATAAAAAATAGAGTTAAGATTTTTTAAAAAATTATTGAAAGAAATTATGCAGTAGAATAGAGTTAAGACTTTCTGAAGAAAGAAAAAAATTGGCCCTAGAAAGTGCTCTGATACCACATGAGATGATCCTCCTACAAAAAATTGATAAAATGCATGAAATAACATAATTATAAAATTTGCAGAAGAATGGAAATAATTTTATTGATTACAGGCCACTTTGAGGAGGCAACCTCCTTTGAGCAAGCTCAATACAATAAATTCATGGATGCCTTCATTGGCCTCAACATTTACCTATATATGAATTCTAATCTAAGCAACTACTACTTCCCATAAATTTAGGATAGAAAAAAATGCTTATGGGATGACTTACAAAGCATATGCATCCATAACCACCACTAAACTAACAAAGTAAAGAGAAGAGATATCATGGGTTCATAACACATCATTGATCACATTCCCCAAATTTTAACATGTAGTTGACCAACTCTCCCAAATAGATATGTCTTAACTCCTCTTCCCTAGACCCAAAATGTTTTAGCTCCCTATTTCAACCTCTTGTAATGGCTAGCTTATCACATGCAACCTATAATTTCTCTTATATTTTTGTGTGGATGTGTTTTTTTATTTCTTTCATTGAATATACATTGCTTCCATCTTTCTAACATTTTTATATATGGGATCACTACATAATCATGTTCTTGATCACTAGTTTTTGCTTATTTGATCTCTATAATTCTTTAAGTTTTCAATTGTAAACAATGGAAATGAGAAGCCTTATGGAATTTTATAGGATATCCTAAATTTTTATATTTATTCCTTCATGCTATATTAATTGTTGTCACATCACCATCCATCACTTCAACCATCAATTGACCAAAATAAATGTATTGATGTCTATTCAGAATGCTTACCATTTATACCACTCCATCATTAGTAATTGCATGTCCCATCCTTCTTTCAATAGTTATCTTACCTTTCCCATAGTGCATGACAGCTATAATAATTCAAATTTTCCATTTTCATGGTAGGAACTATCTTTTATACTTTAACCACTTTGTGATGGAATTTCCTTTACTACCTTCATTACATTTTATTGGGTTATGCACCACCTCTCACACATCTCTCACTACCCCTTACACACATTCATTACATGCCCTATTTTTTGCACCCTGCTATTTTATGAGCTCTACAATTTGTCTCTATGATCCCACATAGTTTTTTAATTATTTATTTTATGTGCTTCCTTCATGCACCTCCTTTTTCATATTTTATTTAAGATATTTTGCTTTTGAACTTCCTCTTACACACTTACTCTACATGTTTTTCCTTAAGTAGTGTATCCATATTTAAAACCTACCCCACATTAAAAATTCTATGTGGTCCTCCACATCATAACTTAGTGAAATTCATATCAAGAAAGATAGATAAAAAGAGAACTAAAAAATTGAGTATCAAAGTGTGCCAACCAATTACAAAATTTGTGAAACTAATGACACGCTTATTTTAAAAATAAAACAAAGTCCTCAACTAACATAGTGGCATACACCTTATTCATAAAATTAAAAAATCACATAGAATAGTAGGGTTGGAGCTAACTATCATTAAAGTGGCCTGGTAGGAATTAAACATCTAATATGTTCAATTTGTAAGTGCATGTCTAACGGATAACATGAAAAATAAATAGAAAATCCCAGTGGACCCATAGTTTAACTTAATGGCATGAAAACTTTGAATAATAAAGAAAGACATTCATTCAAGGATGAAAAACCTTGGTTTTGATATGTTAATCATGTCAAGATCTCTATTTGTACTTTTCAACTCCTTGGTTCCAATGTGTGAAAAAGTGTGCTTCATATAGTTGAATAGAGTGTCCTAGTGCACTTTTAGAGATTCTTCATCATCTAATCAACTAATGCATGTAATCCATAAAGAGGGTACAATGAAATCTATTGGTGAGAATGCTTTAGTGCCAAAGATGAGATTAAAAATAATGATCTTATTTAACCTTTTGTATGTCGTTTAATATTCCTAAAATACTATAGAAACTTAATCATCCCAATCAGTGCAACCAATGTTACAAATCCTGGTTAGTTTATTACCTAGAATAATTTTAAATTATTTAGTTGTGCCATTAGATTAAGGGTGGTATGGTATGCTATTATGGTGCATAATCATGAATTCAGCTAAGAGGATGTGCATGGTTTCATTGAGGAAGTGAGTGCCATGATCAATTATCAAGATTAACAAACAAACATACCTAATGATAATATTTTCCCATCGAAAATGAGTGGTGGTCATAGCATTATATTAACATGTGGGTGCTACTTCAGCCCAGTTTGTGAGATAGTCTATGGAAATAATGGTGTAGCACACCCCAATTCATCTTGAGGTAGGCTGAATGGGCCCAACAAAATCAATAACCCATTTCTAAAAGGGTTCATGAACAAGTATTGGATGAAGAGGCATAACATCTATACAATTTGGTTTATTGATGTACTGACAAATATCACATTGGCACACATAATTTTTAGCATATTTAAATAAGGCAGGCCACCATAATATAGACAATAAAACCTTTCATGATATTATGTCACCAACATAATTTCCACCTATGAAAACCTCATGGAACTTTTGAATGAGTGGGCCACCATAATACAGCTAATAAAATCTTTCATGTTATTATGCCTCATGATTGAGCGTAATTGCAAACTTTAGATTTAGGCACATGTGTGAATTGAAATAGTCTTACATCAGGTAAATTATCTTCTATATCACATACTTGTTCACCATTTTGAACATGTGAGATGTGGTCTAGACTGAAATTACCTTTAATTGGTTTTATGACCATAGAGAATTGAAACACTTAGAAAATGACAATCCATCGATAAATACTTCCATTTAATAATGGATTACTGACCAAATGCTTGACCATATTATGATCTATATAGAATTAAAATAGATTGGATTTCAAATATTGGTAAAACTTCTAAAGTACATAAATCATAGACAAGGCCTCACAGTTAGTTATGGAGTAGTTCTATTTCATTTGTGTGAGTTTCTAGCTAATAAAATAGATAGGATGATCAAGTATTCCATCACTAGGTTGTGGTAGCATAACACCCATGACCATTCCTAAGGTATTGACTTGTATATGAAATGGTTGGTTCCAGTTCAAGATCTAAAGAATGGGTGAAGTGAATAATTTCCCCTTCAAGGTCTCAAACATTTGCTAATGTTGAGCTATCCATAAAAATATGCCATTGTGCTTGAGTAGTTATTTCAACAGTGATTTTATGTTGTCATAACCTCAAATGAACTTATGATAGGAACCCATGTGACTTAATAAAGTACAAACCTCATATTGAGTGGTTAGAACTAGGATTTGAATAATGATCATAATCTTGGCTAGGTCCACTAGTATTCCATACTAACAAATGATGTTCCCCAACAAGATCCAAAAAGGTGTGTAAAATATGAATTTAATAAAATCAAGGAAATATAAAGTTTGCAATTACAATCAATCATGAGGCATAGGTTATCATAGCAATCACACACTAGACCATACATGGTTGAGTTATCCAAGTATACTCGAAGGAATTTGTGAATAAATCCTTGAATGTTTCCACTATGATGCATGAAAACACCATTGGTGCATTCTTTAGGCCAAAAGTCATAACATAAAATTCAAACTAACCCCATTAAATCACAAAATTTATTTTTGCCTTATCTTCCTGAATAATTTGGACTTGGTGATAGCTAAAAAATCCATTGATGAAGGATTAGATCTCACACCAAGAAACACCTTCTAATATTTCTTCAATAAAAAGTGTTAGGAAAGGGTATGTTACACATGCCATATTAATTAGCTTGTAATCCACATAAATTCTAATGTTACCATCCTTATTGATACTGATCATCATTGGAATAATTAGTTAGACTCATCAAATGGAGTAATAACTACAACATGAAACATGCTATCAATTTCCTCTTTAACTTGAGCATGTAGATTTGGATTCATTTGATATGGTCATTTCCTCATCGGTTCAGTTCTTTCAACCAAAATGATGTGAATATTTCAAAACTATGGATGAACTCCATTCATCTCCATGTAGTTACATGATAAAATATCCTTGTATTCATGTAATAGTTTAAAGCTTATGGTTATCTCAACATCAAACCAATAATTTCCCATAGTGGTGAGTTTAGGTGCATCATCCATTCCAATGTTATGTTTAATCATTTGGAGTGGTAAAAAATAAATTTTATATTCAAACTATACTATATCTAGAAAAATCACAAGCCCCACACTTCATATGTCAATTTAAGTGGTCAAATGATGGCTATTATTGATCAAAACCATTGCCCTCGTCAACTTGGTATACAACCTTTTATTTTCCCTTCTAGAGTTGTTCCCTATTTTCATAGTCTAGTTGATAGTTAAATTCCAATAGAACTATGGGAAGAGTATTGGGTTTCTTAAGGAGATCTAGATCATCCTCAATTATTCCATACATGTGTTGTATTTGGTCTTCAAATGGCACATAATTACCCACAACTACCTGATAGATTTATTACATAGACAAATTCAAATCCATTCATGGTGAATAAAATGTAAAGGTGGAAATTAGACCATGTTTGATGTACTATCAATTATATGTGTCTCTAAGCATTTCTTGGTGAGTATTGCATGCCTTGGCATAGGCATACAAATTACCATAAAATACATCAACCCATAATAATTTTGGTAAAAATGTCTCATCGGTGTTCCAAAGTCTTTCACATTATGTTATATGTGTTTCAAGAGAAGAAATGTCTTTATAACTTAAGGTGGAATGAGCATAGTTGTCATGGCAGGAATAATGATGCATGGTTGTAATACTTGCTCCCATGTATCAAACTAATAATAGTGAGTATAACAACATTGAGTAGTTGTCCCTTGAAAGAGAAATTTGATCATGCAAAATTTTTCATCCTTATTAACATAGTAAGCCTCTAACTATTGTAAGTATTATTAGAACTCCATCTAACTATGAAACCTAGGTATTTGGTCCAACAATAAGGGTTTTCCATCCATCAAGAATCCACTAATAAGGCAAAAACATTTATGATATTAAATTGTCTTTAGAGAAAATATTAAGATACTATATAGGACACCATAAACATGCATTGCTAGATCATATGTGCCTTGAGACCAGTGGTCACACTCAATACTAGCAGTGTTATAAATAGACTATGCATCTTCCTAGTGTAAGATGCCATCAGGGGTAAGATCCAAAATTTAATTTATTTGAGAAGTGATAATATGAATTTTTTTACCATCCTCATCAACATCAATGGGTTCCATAAAGGGGGTCCTTAGTCAATATCTAGAGGGATAACTATGCGCTGAGTGTCATTATAATAAGTCCAAAATATGACTCATTATTACCATCAATTTTCTTTGTTTTTTTCCATTTCCTCTCCTCTAGACTAAATAATGCAAGTATTTTAGGTTTTTATGTAATCCTAGTGTAGTAAATGGATGCTTTATCTTACTTAATGTAACTAAAGCCTAAGTTACTACCTCTATTGTTTAATTATGACTCTTTGCATGTTTAGTCTCTCCATTTTGTTTAAATATAGAAGATATCATAGTCTATAAGGAATAAGGACCTATTTGATGATATTATACAACAAATTATAGAAATATTATGATATTTTTTCAAGCTGCAAATTTATTGGACACTCTTTTGGTTCAAACAAGTCCTTTTCAAATTGAGTTATGGACTTGTCTAGTATATACAGACTCTCAAAATCCATTGCTACAGACTCACCCAATAGACTCACCCAGTTTATAGGTATGAACTCATTTAAGACCTAATTTCATTCATTAAATCATTCTACCTAGCCTATCAATATCTCTACAGACTTCTTCAAACATCTAGGTTACTTGAAGAAAGTTGCTACAAAGTTTTTATAGACTCTGCTAGAGATGCTATGGATTTGCTTTGGACTCCACTAGAATTACTACAAAGTTGCTTTGGACTCTACCAAAATCAATCGAAACTCTTATAGTCCAACTTTTGACATTGAAAAATTAAAAGATCGATACTTGAATATTGTTTTAATCATTTACTATTCATAAGATAACTATAAATAGACTTTATATATATATATATATATATATATATATATATATATATATATATATATATATATATATATATATATATATATATATATAAGACAATGTAAATATGTCCATAATCTTTATAAGGTAAATTGATCTAGTAGATCTAAGAAGTCATTCTTAATAGATATGTAGTGGCTTTTGTAATGGACGGATCTTCCTATTCCAAACGATAAATCACCTATTTTGAAGAACCACTAAAATTAGGATATATGTCTTGATAACAAAAGATTGACTACTAAGATCAAGGGATCTTTTGTTATAACATTATGTAAGTAGATCTTCATGTCTTGATGAAGAGATAGAAAATGAATAAGATATTGTTATGTAGTTAATATTATATCATAGTTACAGTTACATTTATGTAAATTGATTTGATTAATGAAGAAAGCTCAAATATTTAGAAACTAGTTCTTCTTTCATTCATGTTCCCAAGGCAAGCAAGGGCCTACTCTCCTCAAGAACTAAGAATGTATTTATATATAGTATTTTATGTATTTACATTTTTTTGTATTTATAAATCTATTTAATTTTCATAATAGTAATTATAAATAGACTTTTAAACTATAGGAAATTATCTTTCAGTTCTAAGAATAAATTTAATCTTGAAAATTAGTGTGTTTACTTTCAGATTATTTATTTTTAGCAAATGTGTTTATTTTCAACAAGTCTTTTTATTTAAGTTGATTGGATTATAGAGTATTTTAATTCTATATGTGTGTTTCTTTATTTTATAAGCAAATCCTTTCTAGGATAGATTATATTAGACATTTAGGAAGACAATAACCCCTAATCATATATGTAAGACCTATAACATTAAGCCTTGTTATAGATAGCTTTAGACACTATCCCTAGTTTAAATGACATCAACATATCAAGTTGATTAAATTAAAGGATTAATATCACCCATCACATTATCAAAGATGATATATGACCTCTTAAATTATGATTTAGCATTAGCACCAAGGTCAACCCGAATGAGATGAAAAATAATCAGCTTCAACAAACTCAATCACTTTGATGACACCCTTGCATGGGACACCCAAGATGTTGATGGTGACATCTTTAAAAATTCCTATGGATAGTGTGTAAATATTATTAAACATGAACAAAACATGTGCGAAGGGATGAAAGGTGGGGCTACCAATTTTTCTCTAAAGATATTTATTTAAAACATTAACCTCTATGCCAATGTCCACTAAGATAGCATGGATCATCCATCCATCAAATGATGCATTGAAAAGGGCCTCTTTATTTCATTTAGGATTTACTTAAATATGATCCTCTTATCATCATGCATAGTTCAACTAAAAATACTCCGAGTATTTAGAAATTTGTTTCCATAACCAACTCTTTATGGGGGGATGACATATTCACTAAGGATTAGCTTGCATAGTTCATGAAATTATTCATGCCCTACATCCATGGGTACCATCACTTTTTGCATTTTGGCATGTATGGTAGCATCCTTATCGTTTAATAGCTCAATTTCACTCTGTATCTCCCATTCCAAAGCCATTATGTCATTCAATATTTATTTCTATCATTGAGCATGTAAATAGTGTTACACATGAGGTTCTTCACATTGAACCTTTTTAGCAGGTGGATTTAAAACTGGTTGAAAATGAGCACCATTCTATGTAGTATTATTTACCTTAGGTCTAGTTGCTTGAGTGGTAGGTCAAAATATCCACTAAACATTTAGAGTTTTTTTAATGTAAGTCATATCAGTGCCCTTCTCATTTTGTTCTTTGGTAATGGATGCATACAAATCAAGAATTTTTCCTAGGTAATTTTCATTTTTACAAAAGGTGTTGGTGGGACAGATCATGAAATCACTTTGGTAATGGTTTAAATATCCAAATTTATAAGATGCCCTGAGTGGAAAATGACCACTTTCACATCTATTTCTATGTCTTTGACCCATGAAAGATCAACCTCTATGAAACTCCTAGTTATTAACAATATAATTTTGGTGAGTTATTCTCATGCATGTGTCATGAATTTCACTGATGACTAGACAGTCATTAATATCATGTGTGTATGTATCACATATCTTATAATATATTGACACTTTAGCCTGGGTAGTGTGTTGTATTAAGGGATAACTTCTTACATCATGATCCTCCTAAAATATCTCATAAGATTGTTTTGATATAGTGAAAACATTCCTCTAAGATAATTATTCATATTATGGCCTTCCACTTCATAATAAACACACCAAAGGCCACTACATATATCATTAAAATTATTAGCTATAAGTGTTTCTAATTGATAACCCATCAAAAAAATCTAAACCTCTATAAAGGGGATGATCCCTATATGTATAGTTTTAATAGATTCAATACAGAGGGAAACATTCAGCACTTCTTGTGGTTCAATGCAAGTCTTGTGGGATAAGGCTCAATCGAAAAGGATTAATAATCCCCTCCACCCACAAACCATTGAGCATGCTACATTGGTTTAATCTAAAATGATAATTTTGAAATAAGCACTTTGAAACATGCAACATACATGCACACACTCTTAGTGAGCTCTTGCTTGATATCATTTAAGTTAGTGATACTTTGTTATTCAAACTCAAGGATGTCAAGATATTGGAAAAAATAAGTCTTCAACAATTCATAATTCACAACCACTTGATGGGGGTCAAATTTATGATACCATTTATGCACATGATCTAATAAAGTAGTATCACAATGAGTGGACTTTATGTTTAGATAAGTGATACCCCACACTCACCATATGAGTTCACACTTATGAACATGTTCCATTAAATTTTTGACACCTCAATATTTAGGCAAATGAAGTATCATCTCATAGTAGACTATAGGTATACTAGGTAGTTGCAGTAGACCTTGCTATGGTGATTCTCTAGTTCCTATTGGGCCCTATGGGGGAGATATTCCAATGCCTCTAGCATTGCCACCTGATTCTCTAATAGAACCACTACTAGTGTTTCCTCCCATTCCTCCTATAGTAATAGGTACACTAGAAATAGTTGGCATTGAATTAGGTTGATTAGATAGGATTGGGCCTATATTTTCCCCACTACTTACATTAGTTCCACATGACATTCCAAGGTTAGCCATAAGTCTTACTTGTAATTGAAAATTAAGGGTTAAGGGTAAATTTGTAAGCTAAACTTACACTCTCAAAGATTCTTATATGGGCTCGGCTTCATATCCAATTTCATATTTTGCATTCTTAGTATCCTAGTTTATTATAAGAATTAGTTCAAATTCAAATTCATGAGCATGCACTATGGTGTGGTAATTGGGCCTAACTAGATTGGGTTCCACTATCAATACTTGTTCTTATTATTCTATATGTACCTATGCTAGTGAATGGCATGGACCCATGGTTAGGGGGTAATCATTATGCCTTTCTTCCCTTTTGTATATTCCCATGGAACTTCTAGTATCTTCTTGTTGACCCCTAAGATCATTGTCTCTCATATCCTTATACCTAGCTTCATCATATTTACACTTTTTTAGTTCTTGTTGTCCAACATCCATGCTAAACTCCTAATTTCATACTAATGTATACCCATTCATTTCCCCACCAATTGCTCTGGTCATGCATGAGAGAGTTTAGCCATCTATGGGAAATTTCTCAAGTCTAGAGTCAACCATAATATTTTTTTATCTCTAAAGCAAATTATCTGAGATACCTTCCACATAGTTTCTTTAGGAAGTTGAACCATGCTTCTTCCAGACAAGAATATGTAGATACTACATATTATGAAATATAGATATTAACCATTCCCTTTCACTATATGCCTAATGTTCATGTCCAAGTAATTTCTAAATTAGTAAGCCAATCTGATTTTCTAATGACTAGGAAGCCTTCCATTCATAATTTATTGAGTGGTTTTATGCATATTTCAAAATTACATTTAAGTTAATAGCTAATTCTATAAATAATGTTTCATATAGAGAATCATGTAGGTGTTACTTTACCCATGTGCATGTATAATCTCCTACTTCAAGATATTGAAGTGCAAAGTTATCTTCTATGGTAGTAACCTACTTATTAAATTTTTTGAAAGATAGTTGATTGAGCACTTCCATTCAATCATGTTAATAAGTGCAATGGGTCTTGATAATGGAAACAAAATGTTGGGTATTTTTCCTTAACTTTGCATAAGTATTAGTTACATGCCTAATATAAATAATATGCCAATGATCTTATGTGCTGACATATCATGCAAGGAGTAACTTTGAGCACTCACCCAAGGCGCATATCTTAGGCCGGTACTTATCGTTTCTACCTCGAGATGGTGGTTAGAAAAATATTACTTAGGTGATTGAGTTACTACATTTATTCATTGTTACTATTAGTATTCTTCTAGAGTCAGTCATTTGATGAATTCATATAATGCATATAACTAATATCATAAAAGAAAACTCAACTTTATAGAGTTCAAGACATCATGATTTTCAATCAAATAATTTTATTACTTTCATTGAATAATAATACAAGGTGATTCCTTCATTACACTCTCTCCTCAATTCTATATTGATAACCATTTCACAATTACATCTAACAGTATTAAAAACATTTCTATCAAGTCCAACCACAACATCAACACTTTATAAATAAGGTTAAGGGGTATTTATATACAAATAATCCCGTCAACTTTGATTAAATCAATAATACCAAAGTGATGAGTAACCAATGACCATTAAAAATAATGAATCAAGGGGAGATGTTATAATTAATTCCTATTGACTCAGGCCTAACCGGCCTTATATACCCTCTATGTACTAAAGCTTGTGTCTATGTTCCCTTATTTATTGGAACAATGTTATATTTATACTCTCATTAATCTCTGCTACTTTCATGAAATACTTTTTAATCGCCTCTGCTTCATGTGCTCTCATCATAGTCTTACACTTCTTCGAGTCCTGCATCTTCTATTCATTCTCCACTTCCTTGTCTCTTATGACTCAACCTTCTATGCCAAGGTTTTCCCTACCTTTCCCTTATGCCTTTATCTTCCATGTCATGGTCCTATGCACATGTTCTTGTGCCCTTACTCTTCCATGTTTATGTCTCCAAAATACTTAGAATATATTATTACAAAATTTAGGGTGCAACATAGAATGATTGTTTTATACCAGTAAAAGTACTGAAATAGATGTGTAATGGGAATATTGCATTGATTTAAAGAGAGATTATAGGTGCTAATTTATATTTCAAAAATTCTAATATTTATAATACTTGTAATTTCAAACATGGATTTTTGGCTTCTAGTAGAATATTAATCATTTAATTGTTTTAATCCTATTTTCTTGAATTAGTTGTGTTGTGCTAATTTTCAAGTAAAGTACTTAGTAAAAAGATTTTATTCATTCACATTATCTATTATTGACATTGGTTTTTTTTAATGAATTGACTGCAACCCTAAATGATACTATTATATCCATACACTATGAAAGAACATGGTATCATTTACAAAGAGCTTATAGCAAGTCAAATGTTTTTTGGTATTTTGCAATTATACTTGTCCAAAGCTGACCTAAATACAAAATAAACTAGTGAAGCACAACTTATAAGCTCTTGAATGCCTCACATCCAAAAAAATGAAGCCCAATCCCATAAGAGATAATGATGGTTAATAGTAAAAGCCTCTAAAAAGCATATAAGAAATGCCCTGAAAAAAATCAAAGGTTCAGTAATTTAACAATTGAGGGAGGTTGTGAAATAAATCAATTTGCAAGTACAGGTCTTAGATTATGTGAATGTTATGAACATAATGTTCCTATCCTTTAGATATTGATTCTATACAAAGAGAGAGAGAAAAAAGTATAATCGATCAAATAAAACTATTTCAAATTTTAACTCCTATGTTGTGAAAGCTATTTATATATTATTAATGGTTTATGATACATTGAGGTGAATTTTAATTCAATTCTGACCAAATCAAAATTGTATTTATAATAAAAATCATAAACTTTATATGAAATTTTCATTCCCTGAGAGGTACAATATGTAGATATTAAAAATGAAAAACAAGATTAAAATAAACCTAAATGCTATGTTTTATGCTCATGTCTAAAATTATCAATTATGTTCATGTGTGAACCTATCATGTAAATGTGGTGTACTTTTAATCATATAAATATATAAATACTAAAAAAATGCAAATACTAAAAATTGGAGTAAATCCATTTTAAATTCCAAATAAATTAATCTTGTATTTAAACTAAATACTATAAACTTTAAAAAAAAATTACACTTCTTAAATAAGCAAACCTATCATATAAATATGGTGTACATCTAAATTATCATATAAATAGACAATTAATAAAAATCGGAGAAAATTCACTTCACTTCCAAATAAATTAAGCTTACGTATAAACTAAACATCATAAACTTTACAACTACTTTGAACTTCCTAGAATGGGTAAACTTAAAATAAATAAAATGACAAAACCACATGAATAAAAATCCTAAATATTATGTTTTAAGATCACATCCAATCCTACCATGTGTTAAATGGGATGAAGCTCTAATCATATATAAAAAAAAAAAAAAAATTTAGAGGAAACCCACTTCAGTTCTAATTAGATTATAATTATACTTACACTAAATATCATAAATTTTATAATAAAATTATAATTTAAAAAACAATAATAATAATAATAATATTGAGAAAAATAAAATTAATGAAAATTAAATTCAGATATTAGATTCTAAGATCAAATTCAAATCTATCATGTGTTGAATGGCATGAGACCCTAATCCTATAATGCTCTAACCACTAAAATCTAGTGGAAAACTATTTCAACACTGATCAGATTAAGTTCTGTATTTATAATGTACACGATACCATAAATGTTGCAATTCATTTGTGTTTCATGCAATAGAATATGTAAGTTTAAAATTAAAAAGTCAAAACTAATTAAAAAAAAGCTTTTGTTATTATATTTTATGCTGACATTCGATCCTATCATGTGCTAAATGGGGTAAGCCTTCGATCAGATAATAGTATAATTACTAATTTGTTTAATGAAACTTATTATAGTTTTGATCGGATTAAGTTTGTATTTACACAATACTATAAATTTTACAATATATTTGCATTTCAAAAGACAACATATATAAGTTTAAAACTAAAAATGGCAAAACTACATAAAAATAAACCATCATTATTATATTTTACGTCAACCTCTTATCCTTCCATGTGTTAAATGGGGTTTGATCATATATTAATGCAGCCATAAAACTTTGAGGAAGCCCGCCACAATTTTAATGGAATTACGTCTATATTTAATCAATACTTGATAAATTTAACATTTCATGAAATACATTATATGAATTTCATATAAATATAAAATATAAAATTACAGAAAAATAATTCCTAAATGTTATGTTTTAAGCTCACATCCAATCTTATAATGTGTTAAGTGGGATGAGCCTGTTTCTATGATAACCTTAACACCCTGCATTTAAACTAAATACCAGAATTTTGAAATCAAATTTGAATTCGTGATGTAGAATGTACTTGCAACAAAAATAAATTATTTAAAAAAAATAATAATGGGGCAAAACAAATTTCACAAAATAACGCTAACAGAAGAAAATGGATGGAACCCACTTCAGACCAGGTCACGTAAACCCTATATTTATGCTCAATGCCATAATTTTTTTAAATTAAAAATGTCATTTTTAAGTCGAAGAAGATGGAGATTTTAAAAAAGGGGAGCCATAAAAAGGGAGGGTTGTAGTAAGTACTGTTCCATTGCTTTTAGCCATGTAGGTTTGGTTATGGCCAGCCGTTTCACAATTTTTCTTGTTCTGATAAGCAGGTCATTTTAAACGCCATTGCCATAGAGCTGAAAAAGAGAGCACATTTATCAAACAATTTTATGTGTCTGTCTCAATGGTTGCACACTCTTCTTTTATAAACCCTTAAACGGCCATAGAAATCTTCCATACTTGGAAAGCATCAAAAATAGAAAAAAATCGTGCAATGTTTCATGAAATACAGAAGTCGTGAACAGTAGACGTGATTCTAAAAATATATGCCACCTGCAGAGTCACCACATTGGCGTCGTGGACCCACGTTATCTCCACCCGGGTCGAGGGATCCTCCCAAGCGAAACCCTTACCCGGTCGGAGAGAGACGATCTGTCTGTTGAGAATAGAACATATTGTCGTCCTCGCCTATGAACCGTGGGTCCTGCCACACCGCAGCCAGCTTGTCACAAGCTGAAAAAGAAAAAGAAAAAAGAGAAAAGAGGAAGAACTCTGACAAATCATGTATAAATCTATGTTCGTTAAAAGCTCGATTTCCCTGTCAGCTCGCAGCATCCCTAGCTCTGCAAAACCCAACAACAATGGCACCGTTCAGCTCCCTCCATTTCATAAATTAGCACGTATCACCTCTCTCGAAATCAATGCAATGTTTGGACTGCACATTCATTTCACTAATTTTTCCACCAAAAAAAAAAACCTTCCATAAAAAAATCAGTAATCTACAGCGCAAAATGAATCTTTACAATAAACTTTTTCTCGAACCAGCAAGGCTTCCAATAATATGGGAAAAATTGACCAATAAAAATTTAGTAAATAATAATATGCTATTTCAATACTTACTCGATAAAAATTACATATATTTTCAAGCAAAGAAAATAATACATTTTGATTAACTAAAACAATAAAAACAAGTGTCATGGACGGCTTTAGTACCTGTCCCTGACTTGAACTTAGAGACTGCTTTGTAAGGAAGGCTGATGAACCTGCTGCTAGCAGTGCATCAGCGAAACACCTGCCATAGAGAATTAGTTAGCCTTAAAGAATTATCAATGAGTGTTTATAGCTTATACTTACCAGGATTATCAACTACAAATCTGATTGCATTCCATCCATTGAGTGGAACATTTATAGTGATCGCATGGGAGGATCCATCAGGTTGAATTTGGTTGGATCCTTTCGTGGATTATAATTACCGAATCCTGATCCTACTATGTAAAAATCATACTCATGCAGATGGATTGGATGGATTTCACCTGTTAAAATATTTGTCCCCTAAAGTATTACTTGCACTGTTGTGTTGTATCTCAACACTTTCATTGTATTGCTTTTTACTGCGGACCACCTGCTTATGTTCTGTGCAGTGTAATCAAACTGCAAGGGAGGGTTGTCAGGGAAGCTTCTAGTGAAAACCCCTTTAAAGCCGAAGTGGTAAGCTTGCAGTATTGAGGAAGATGTTGGCAGTACGAACGAGTGGTTATTTATGCTTGTTGTCAATATTGTGCCATTGGGTCTTCCACATGACTATCCGGGACAATTGATCAATCCCAATCCAACAGTGTAAAACAGATTTTCATCAACTCTTTGAGGAACATAAACAAGGTGATCACGTGAGGCTAGGCTTCTGGGACACATTGCAATACCAGTACCATTGATTCGTGGACTCAATCCATGGCAAAACATTGAAAACAAGAATGTTGATTTCAAGCTATAATTTCATTCTTAAGGCCATTGACTTGAGGGTTGTGGCTTCTCAAGGATGTTGATTCAATTGTGGCAGACTCTATCTATGAGTTATTGTTTTGGTTCTTGTGTTTCTACGAATCACTATTCTCGCTGCCCTTATAGGGGATGATGGATAAAATGTTGTCCCAAATTTTTTTATTAAGAGATATTATGTCAATAAGTGTTTTATAATAATAATAAGAATGGATAATTTATTATTGGAATGCTTTATATTATATTAATAAAAAATATAATTAAATAAGGTTATGTTTATGTAATCTGAATTTTATATTGCAGTTCATGTAAATAAAATCCATGGCTTGCAGCATGGTTTAAGGCCTTTTTGTAATCACATATCAATAAGTAATCCACATTGAAGACAATAACAAGCAAACGTCTTCTCTAAGTTCAGGGGAAAAAAGGCTTATTCTTTTTCTTCTTCCCATTGCACAAAAGAATTGATTGAGGCCCCAAAAATGCAGAGCATTAGAAGCATATTGGTAAGAAGTGCAACTGTGTTTATAACTTCTCTATCTACTCTGCTTTAGTTGGCAGAGACAACACCACTTTAAGTATGCTACTTAGTTGAAAAACAACTTTGATTTCTAAAACAATGGCTTGTAGTGAACTAAAACAAAATTTTAAAATTAAATAAAGGAATTTAACCAATGTCGTCCTACCTTCCATCTAAAACAACATTTAAAATTTACAGCATAATTTTGCCATGATAGAACATTACACACTTAATTGTTTTTTTATAATCAAGAGAAGAATCGCTTAAAATGCGTATGTAATTGTGAATAACAAAATTTGGTAACAAAAATTATAAGTAGCTTGTGACTAGATTATTCCACTATAGGGTAATTATATAGGTGCCTTCATCATATAATTTAATGTACACCATGCTCAAGCTTTGGATAGGTTAACCCTAAACCCAAATAAACTCACTAAAATCTTAGCATTAGAATGTTTACATGCTCATTTTTGTTTTTTAAAAAGGGTGACTTCCTTCTAATTTTAAGCTTAGATTTTCTTAGGCTAACAACATGCTACAATGGTGAAGTAGTTTGGTTGGTCGCCTACTAACTGCTAAATAGGGATATTTTATCGAGGTCCAGTATTTAGAGTCATCACCACAGAAAGTAGTCCAACTAGTGTTATGTAGAATTTAAACTTAAGGCACAAATATAGCTACAATGTATTTTGTATTTTTATTAGAAGCTACCAAGATAGATAAAAATACATTTAAATGTTTCAATTTCCTCTACTTTTCCTAGGATATCTTCCTAGGCATGCAATCAGATAGATGGTGTAGAAAAATATGACTATTTTAAGAGTTCAAAATCTTATTATACTATATATCAATTTAGGACAACAAAACATGGAAGATTTAGGCAATTTAAATTCTTCAAAAGAAGAAATCAACCTAGATCCAAAAAGAATGTTACATAAGTTTGTTGTTTTTCCTTTAATAAACTAGAAAATTATGCAAATCCCTATCCTTCAAAAGTATCCCATTGTGTAAGATCCATATTCGGTGATGAGAACAAATTAGAGGGTTGGGATGTTATAGAATCAGAAGATCACTGGCAAGAGTGTGTAAATACAGTTGTAGATATATTTTCTTTAGAAGAAATTATTGAGGTAGATAATGTTCTTTTTGATAATTCAAAATATGAATATAATGAACAGAGTGTATTTTATTTCTTTGAAAATGATATTGTTAATATGATGAGAAAAAATACAATTCAGAAGATGAAATGATGACTGGTGTAAAAAGACAAAGTCATGTGCAAAATAAAGGGATACAAATATGCCCGAGTTATAAGATATTATGCCTAAGATCAGTTTAGAAGACAGTTCTGAAGAATAAGAAACATAATCATCTTCATTTGAATATGAAAATGAAGAATGGAAATAGATTCAAGTTTAAAGTTATAATATGCTAAAAGATCCTAAGTTCCTCAATCCATGTGAAAAACAATTACTCTTCCTAATACCTTTAATAAATTGCACATAGGATAATCACCTTCTCAGCAAATTGCTAGTAAGTTTGAAATGCATCAAATCAAACTCATGACTAGAGCCAGAGAAGATATTTCTGTTCCAATAAAAATAGTTGTAGATAAAAAGTTTAAATTTAAAAAATATGATGAATTATTAGATATCAAATCCAACGTAAACTTCACAAAAAATTAAAAAAACATTTGTAGTCTATTCAGGACATAAAATCAGGGACTTCATTTTATAAGGTTTTGTATATGAAGAATCCATGCCCAAAATAGTTTTTTTGGTAGAAATACAATAGGACCTGCACCAATATGATCTAGAAGCAAATAAATAAATAAATTTAGAAGAATACAGAGAAAAACATAACAACTAATAGGAAAAAAACTTAAACTTTATCATTAACTAAAAATTAATGCATGAATCTTACATTAAGTATCCTCCTTTGTTAGCATAACTCACAAGCATGCAATAGTAATTGAGCTAAATGGAAATATGCAGTGGAGATAATTAGAAATAAAGATAATAGCCCCCCTTAAATATAACTCAGGAGATAGAAAAGAGAAAGGAAAAGAGGAAAGAGGGAAAACACTATAGGAACAAGCCCCTCCCCTCAAAAGAAACACTAACTACTATGGTGCAGTGTCCTTCACCCCAAGAATATCTCATAGAAAGTTGAACTTCTGCTCAGTAAATGTCTTTGTAAAGATGTCGATAGTCTAGTGAGAAGTGGGAGAATACTGCAAGTCAATGACTCCATAATGGATCAAATCTCAAATGTAGTGAATATGGATCTCAATATATTTGGTATGCTATCACTGTACTAGATCTCTAGAAAAATTTAGTGTACTTTGATTATCGCACCAAATGACAGTTGGATGATGAAAAAATATATTGGGCTTAGTCAAGAAATTCTATAACCAAATGGTTTGAATGGTAACATTGACTACTTCTCTATATTCATCCTCTACAAATTGTAAATAATGGAAGATTACTTCTTGCTTGACAAATAAATGGGGTCAGATCCCAAACTAAGAATATATCCTGAAATGGACTTGCGATCAATGTTATCACTAACCCAACTGGCATCAGTGTAACCAATGAGATCTAAATTATATCTTTTTAAATAATAAATCCCATAGCTAATGGTTCCTCAAACATATCGAAGGATATGATTTACATCTTTATAATGTAGTTAATGTGAAACCCACATGTATATAGAAATATCTCCCACTGCATATGAGAGATCTAGATGAGAGTGAGTGTGATAAAGAAGACTCCCTACACATTGATGGTACTGAATAGAATCAAACAATGGTGTATCCTTGCCATCCTCAAGCCTTACCCCCAATAAGGAAGGTGTGGTTTTTAGATTGCAATTATTCATGTGAAACTGAACCAAGAGATCATGTGCATACTTGGATTGAGCAACATTGATGCCTGATGCTTTCTAACTAATTTCAAGTCCAAGGAAAAAGTGTAGGAGACCCATGTCTATCATGCAAATTAGTTTTAATCACAATAATGGATGTGGCTGAATCACCTGTTATTAGTAGATCATCTACATAGAGTAATATGAGCAAAAAAGAGTTATATGTTCTCATCATATAAACATTTGGATCAGATTTGCATCACATGAAATTTTGAAACTGAAGATAAGAGTCCATTTTATCATACCAAGCTCTAGGTGCCTGTTTGAGGCCATAAAGTGACTTCTTTACTTTCCATACCATTGAGGAATTTTATACATACCCTTGTGGTTTCTCCATGTATATCTCATCCTCAAGATCACCATGAATAAATGCATTCCTCACATCCATGTGATGAATCTCCCACCTTCTTTATGCTATAATGCCAAGAGCCAATCGAATGGAGTCCATTTTTACCATTGGAGCAAAAGTCTCATCATAGTCAATGCCATGAGCTTGATGAAATCCTTTTGGCTACCAACCTTGCTTTGTATATTCTCACATGTTCATTTAATGATTTTTTATCCTATAAATTCAATTACATCTAACAAACTTTTGAATAGAAGGAAGTGGAACCAAGTCCCAAGTTTGGTTCACAATGAGGGAGTTGTACTCCTAATCCATTGTTGTTTCCCAAAGAGGATTACCTACAGCTTCTGCATAAGTTTGAGGGTCAGATGCTTGAACCACATAAGCATGCATTTCCATGATGGTCTTGATATTTGAGAGAGCATGAGGGACATCATATATATCAGCTAATCTCTTTGTTCTTTGATTTCTCATAGGGGATACTGAATCATCACTAGAATCCAAATTAGGGATTGGTTGTCGATAAACACATGAATGCTTAGGTTCCTCTGAAATAGATTCATAAATATCTGAAGCAAGATCATAATTTTTGCATGTATCATCTCTGATATTTGTAAGAGGAGGAAACACAAAAGTTGTGGTATGTTATTCATGAGATCCTTATGGATGATTTTCATCAAACTAGACAGTCGTCTCAATGAAAAGTGTTTCTATTAAAATATCTAGTAGTTGGTAGCCCTTCACACCATTTGGATATCCAAAAGATATGCATTATTTTATTTAAGGCTCCAAAGTCTTCCTCTTGTCTATAGTAATATGTGCTCATGCATGTGATCCAAAAATGTAGAAATGTGTGACTTCTAGTTGCTTAACTCTCCATGCTTCAAAAGGTGTTTTTCCTATGACAAATTTATGAGGAGATCTATTTTTTATGTATGAATGACAATTTATTTCTTCAACCCATAATTTGGAGGGAAGGGACCTAGCATATAACATGCAACTATCCATCTCTTTCAAAGATCAGTTCTTCCTCTCAATGACCCCATTTTGCTGTAGAGTGTATGGAACTATGTTGTGAAATTATATTATTACTTCATCAAAAATATGTTGGAAATTATTATTGGCACACTTCCCCCCATTATCTATGTGGAGGATCTTGATCATTTTCCCAGACTACTTCTCTACATGCAATTTGAAAATCTTGAGATTCTCAAACACTTCAGACTTGAATTTGAGAAATTACACCCATGTATATCTTATGAAATCATCAATGAATGTTAGCACATATTTGGCTTTGCTCATACAAGGTTTAATAAATGGACCCCTAAGATCACTATGAATAATCTCTAAAGGAGCAGAGGCTCTCCATACATGCCCCTTTAGAAACTTTACTTGTGGACACTTTTCAAGAGCAAAGCCTTCACAAATTCCATCAAAAAAATCTATGGAAGGCAAGCCTTTTACCATTCCCTAGTTGCTAAGTTGCTACATGTATCTAAAATTTAAATGACCAAATATTTCATTCCAAATTCTACTTTCATGATTTGCATGTGTTAGTAGTAAAGTAGAATCTAATTTAGCAACAAAATCAGAAATATTGTACAAATCAGATTAATGATTTTCCTTTCCAACAAAAATTTAGAAGTTGTCTTGTATATCAAATATGCTCACTTAATCTGGGGTGAATTCAACTGTTCTTATCATGCCTTTATGTGTCATTTGATATACATATAGAAGATTGATTGAAAGCTTTGAAATGTGTAGGACATTTTCAAAACTTCCAATTCCAAGATCTACCCTCCCTATTCCAATTGAATCTATTGGAGAGTCATCCCCCATGAGAATAGGAAGACCAATATATGGTTTTAAATAAAAATGAGAATCCTTTGTTGTTATCATGTGGTGTGAAGATTTGGAGTCTATGATCCATGCATCTATAGAAGAATGAATCATAATTAATGCATGTGCATTATCTCTTATTTTTGGTGTTTTTTTCTTCTTGCTTCTTATTGGCACTTTATGGATATGGTGACCAAGGTTATTATGATGAAGTTTTTTCACCACAAGATCAATGGTATTATTCATGCATGATTATTTTGGATGGTAACCATGGTTGCAATAACTTCACTTTGATTTGCCTTTTTTGTCCTTTTTGCCCTTTGAGCTTGCAGCTTCATCTAGAGGTCTGAGATTGCCTTATTTTCTTGGATCTGGATCCTTTTTCACTTTGCCTTTAGATTGTTGATTTGACTTCAAATTATCCTTCACACTTGCATGCACAATAAGTGCATGAGCTTTAGAATTTTTTAATGTGCCCATGTTTATGAGTTTATCCTACTCCTATATCAAAGACTCAATAAAGGCATACAGTGTGGGTATCTTCCAAGTTTTTCTTATTGTAATCCTAATTGTGTGAAAATTTGAGACAAATATAGCATATTCTGAACCCAATTTTGCTAGAAAAGCAAGAATTAATTTGTTTTTTACATGGATTTGTCATTTTCACATCATTTTAGGGAGATTAATAAGGCCTTGAACTTGGTGAATAAGTCTTAAATATTTTCAAAACTACGCAGATCTAATGATCTAAGCTCATTTTCAAGGATGTGACCCTGCATCTCATCTTGCTTCCCAAAAAGAGTCTCCAACTTAGTCTAAACCTCATTTGGTTTTGTGCATGAGATAACAATTTTGGAGACATGGATAAGCATAGAAGATCAACAATAGGATTAGGTTCAACCTCTGTATCCATTACTATTCTATACAAGCCTCTACTTCTGAGCTAAAGAAAAAAATTTGGCTTCCATTCGAAATAGTTGTATGGTGTGAGAATAGTAGAGGTTAGAAATTCCAGTCTTTATAACATCTCTAATCTTTAGTAACTATAAAATATTGTTAATGCTCCTTCTTCCTAGCTCTTATGTGCTCTAGTACCATGTAGAAATACAATAGGACCTGCACTAGTATGATTTAGAGAAAAAAAACAAAACTTGCAAAAGAATATAGAGAAAAATAGAGCGGCTAAAAGGAAAAAAACTAAAACTATATCATTAACTAAAAAATAATGTGTGAATCTTATAACAAGTATCCTCTTTTGTTAGCTTAACTCATAAGAATGAAATATTTAGATCATCTATTATTCACAAGAAAATTAGATAATTAGAAATAAGCAGTGGAAATAATTGGGAGATAATTAAAAATACACAACAAAGATAACTAGAAATAATGCTAATAATTTTATGTTTCACTATGGATAAAGATATGTCCATGTTGAGGGAAGAGTTGATGAACCTTACAAGGTTGGTTTCCCTAGGATTCATAGAAACATAAAATGTATCAGCATCAATATTAGAGTTTAGTCCATCTATTACATTTGATAAAAACACCGAGCGATGCATACTATCATACCAGATCTTCAACACTGATATAGGTCTCCTAGTTTTCCATTCATAATAAAAGCATATGATATGTTAGGAGGAGATCCTATACACATTGCTTCATTCACAACATCAATGGGATTTTTATTCCATCATTCTCTTACACACACACACACACACACACACACACACACACACACACACACACACACACACACACACACACACACACACACACACACACACACACACACACACAAATAATGAAATTTTAATGGAATTTGAGCTCTAATTTCAAAATATTATAAGCTTCATAACAAACATAGAGAATGGTGTTTAATAAAAAACTAGCATAATGGGAGTATGTTGAATAGGATTGGTGAAAGGATAAGTAATTCCAATCTAAGGATAGATAATTAAGGCTCCATAAACTATAGATCTAAGCCATGAATTGTTTGCATGCAACCACATAGTCCCTTCTTGACCATTAATGATGAATATATGTGTGTATCTCCCTCCTAACCAAATGGGACATATAAAAAAACATTTCAAAGATGATCATACCCTCTTACCACATTTCTATGTATAAGGGCACATGTTGTCTTTGCTGCAATCTCTCACCATGCATTAAAAGCCCTCAAAGATCACCTATGCTCCATTTTTATCATAATAGATTGTAATGTTTTTTAATGTTTTTTTGGGTCTATACATACACACACTAATACCTTTTTAAGATTAAATAGGAGGCCAAATAAAATATAAATATTTTAAAGCAAACATTGGAAAATAACTCTGGTTTCTGAGAAAAGTGTAATGTTATTGGCAGTCAACTCCATGCAGACTAATTTAATTAAGGCAAGTCGATAAAATAGTACCTGACTAGGTAGGGACTCATAATAATCATTAATACAATTCAAATCTGATAATCCCCTTCCAAGACTAATAATACCTATGACGCAATAAGGACTAATAAAAATAACACTAAAAATAAAATCTTAAGCATGAGTAGAATGATACAAAATTTGATTAATGTAGGTGGCACATTTTGGCATGTTACTTATTTAAGACATTCATCTTTCCACATTAATGTAGGAAATATTTCACAATGTTTGAAATATCTTAAACTTTAGCCCTAACTTTCTCATCTAAAAAAGCATAATGATAAAACTCTTCATTTTAATTTTCAACATTTTGAGGTTCATTACCCTTCAAAAAAGTTTAATCATCTACATTCAGAGAATATATGGTGGCTTTATTTAAATTCATGTCATTCATATATTTTCATATAGTAATTTAAAAATTATATATTTTTTAAAGTAATTTTAGTTTTTATATTATATATTTTTCAATGAGATGTAGGTAAAGTAGTTTGGTTGTGTCAAGTCCCATTTATATTTAAATCTTGATGATATGTTAAGACAATTGTGGTTGATAAATATGTTTGTGAGGTTTGTAGTGGTCATGGTGATGTTTTTAAGGTTTTTCATAACTGTTATGATGGTTATAAGGGAGATCTGAGCCTTCTTTTTGTGTTGTAAATTGGTTTATAGCTCTAGTGAAAAGTTTTTCATTTTATAACTCCAAATATTGAAAAAATATTTACCAATAAATATAATTATTAATTTTTACATAATTAAACAAATTTTTAGAATATATTATATTTATCATGCTCTCTATGGTATATTATATGGATTTAGAAAATAACTATTATCATAAGGATTTTTAAAAAAATGACCTATTAATTAAGCATGGTACTCTTCCTTTATTGAATTCATAGATATAATTGATTTAGTTGGAATAAATTGGAATAAAAATGAAAAATAGGTGACATACAATCACATTGTAATTTTAAAAAAATAAATTAAATTAAATCTTGGGATCATGAAAATATGGTATTAAATATTTAGATCTATGATCTATAGTGAAATTAACCTTATAAATTTTAAATAATTTGAAATCCATCACAATATGTGTGAGATCTAACCTTAGGTATTATAGAAAAAATTCAAAATAATAAAAGTTCACTAAATGTAATGAAAATAAATATATTACAAGTAAATGAAATAAAAACATGAATAAAACCTTTAACTTTGTATACCAAATAGGTGCAATTGTAATAAATAAAACATTAAAATTTAATTAATTTTTTTCTAAATATGTTTTGAAATAATTCATGTCTATTTTAGAGGCATATCTTGAATTAGTTATAATTTGAAAAAACAATTATGTATTTGAAGCTTTAAATGCACACTCAAAAGTGTTAGAGATCTCTCATAAGAGTCTAGTTGTAATTAAAGTTAGATGTCAGAAGTATTGTCATATTTTTGGTAAAATTTAAAAGCATTGTGATGCCTTTATTTAGTGAAAAATATAGTTTGAAACAAGTTTATTATTTTCTTCTCTGATTCTAATTTCATGTTTCATCCCACTAATCTACTTTTTATAAAAAGTGTGACTTATAAAACACACTTTTTGTTCCACGCCCTATAATGGTCAAGATATTAAAAGTTTAAGAAAAACATAATGAACTTTATGGGAATGTGTTGAGTGTTAGTAATGCTCAATTGAATTATCTAATCATCATAATCCTAAATGGTAAAAAAAAGAGAGAGTGTGTGTGTGTGTGTGTGTGTGTGTGTGTGTGTGTGTGTGTGTGTGTGTGTGTGTGTGTGTGTGTGTGTGTGTGTGTGTGTGTGTGTGTGTGTGTGTGCGTGCACGCGCGTGCATGTGTGTGTGTGTGTGCATGTGTGCATGAGCGCACGCATGTGTGTGGGTGCATGCACATGCATGTGTTGTGCATGCATGCATGCATAAATTGAAATAACTTCAAATATAAATAAAAGTGTAGGTTGTGTACTAATATTTATTTATGAGAAATATTAGTTTCAATAAATAATGTTATTGTAATGATTTCTTGATCTCTCAATAATACATGCAAAATGTTTAATAAATATCTTGTGAATAATAAATAATTATTATGTATATTCTTAGTGTGATTATTTCTAAATGAACTACAATGCTTAAATAAATTTATAGATAATTGAATCCAAATTAGGAACTATTGTTGTAGCGAAATTGATACTTATCAATTAAAAAGTAAAAAATATAAGAAAATTTTGACAAAGAAGAATTTTTTTCCAAATCCATCATGACACTTCTAATGAAGACCCTGATGTAAAAGAGAGAAAGAAAGAAAGGAACAACTAAAGAGTTGTGAAAAAATAGAGACCATTAAAAATCAATCAAAACACCAATATACTAAATTTAGATAAATATTAATAAATAAATAGATTAAAACCAAATTATTTAACAAGTAATAAATTATTGAAAAATATTTTAGATGTCTAAATTTCCTTTGACAAAGAGAAAAATTCATCTACTAAAATATAAAGTTATTCTCATAAGATTTATTATGAATAATATATTTTTAGATAGAATGAATATAATGGCACTAAAACTAAATGTTAATCAAATATATCACTTAATTAATTGTATTAAAATATTTAAATTTATTTTTAATAATTTTTTTAAAAATCTTTTTCATTCCTATTGTATTTTGTAATCCTACACTTAACATATATTTTTCCTTCACTTCAAACTACCCCACACAAAAACAAATATATTGATTTAGTTGTTGGTTACAGAAAAATAAATATATTGATTTAGTAGTTGGTTATGTGGGAGTGCTTTTAGTACCTTTTCAATGATTTAGTTTATTAAACATTAAGAGCTTAGTTCCATTCCCCTCCCTTTTTAAAATAATTTAAAATATTATATTATTTTAAATAATATAGTGTTATTTTATTATAAAAATATCATTTTAATTTTTAATGAAAATGATGATTTTATTGAGTGACCATTTCAAATTATAATTGATTTTATTTTGAATATATATTTAAAAGCATTATATGAAATCATTGAATTACATAGAATTTCAGCATCTCTACATATATTTTGGAAATAAATACATAGTAAGTTTATAATATTGAGTAAGCATACATATAAATCAATGAGCTCCTTTAGCCAAGCAGTTATAAGTAAGGGGCATCCACATCATCAAAATCTAGCCTTAACCACTTCACTGTGCATGTCAAGTATCTAGAGGGATTTGTTCCCTGATGGATGGATATAAACAACCATCACCTCATCAATTGAACTACATCCCTTTTGATAAACTATAATCATTTTTACTCCCATGATATTTAATTCTCTTTTATAAGAACATATTTTATTCAAACTAATTAAAGTGAAATAGTTTGTTTCATTCATCATTTCCCATAATAGGCATCATTAGATTTATTTTCCAAAATAATAGCTTTGATATGTTTGATCAAAGGGAAGGATTTGACATGTTGCAAAGTTTATATTATATTTTTTCTTCCATATATTTTAGAATATGTTTTGAGAATTTATTTTATAATATTCTATGATATACTATTATTTGGTGATTATATTTAGTTGTTTTTAGTGTGTGCATTTATATATACAAATACAGATTTTAAAAAACATAACATATTTACCAAATAATTGTATACCACAAAGAATATTTTAAAATAAGAATGATTTTTTTTTTTTTTAAATGTATATAAATAATGAATAATAAATGAAAAGAGTTTGTATCTTGGTCTACAAAAATATTTGGAAAGTATATTAGATTAATATAGACTACAAATTATCTCTAGAAGAGTAAAAATTATATAAGAAAAAACTCAAAAATGCTAGACAAGAAAAAAACCACTAAGCCATCATCCGAAAAGGCAATTGAATAATAATAAACTAGTATTAATGAAAATATAGACTACCAAACAAGACCTAAAACATGAAATCAAAGCACACTAGAGGAAGCAATCCTTCTTCTAGTCCACTCAAACTTCAATCCTTAAGAAATTACTGTTACTATAAACAATCTCCTTAAGCATGTGAAATGATTGCAAGTTATATTTATATATGTATGTATACATATAAATTAAAATTTTATTGTTAAAAAATACACTTGTGACCACTCCTTATACACACTTAACTCATGTCTAATTTCACATTCCTTGACAATTATTTATTCACTTCTATGTGGACAATTATTCCTTAAAGAAGAATTTGATCACTAAATGTTCCTGTTTCTTCTTTCAAACAAACTCTTATCATCCTTAGAATAATCAATAATTAAAACTTACTTGTGTTTTCTCCTCAAACAAGGTTATTTTTTTAGGATAATCCTACCCACTAGTTGTGTCTAATTCCACCCATGCATCTTCCCTTAAAATAGCATCTAGTTGCTCAAATTCAAATTCATGTAACATGTCATAATACATGTTTCACAAGTCCCATATTATGGAATCATAAAATGATCATTAAAAATTCATTTTTTCAATCCAATTGGTGCTAAGACACTAATATCAAAGAAAAACACTACCACATCTAATTCCACATTGAGAAGAAATCATCTATTTTCTCTATTTTTTAGTTTTCACAACCCTTAAAGCTCTGACCTAAGTATTCATACACCTCCAAGGTAACAATTTATTTTTTAATCACTTAATCGCATTAATATTGCACTAACATATAGTATTGTAACAATACTTCATACACACCATCATAGCATGGGATAAACACATAGATTTAAATCCTTCTTTGGAATATTTGTATGTAGGTAGTGTTCAACATAGGGTGTATTGAGATCAAACTCAACTTCAACCACTAACCACACTTTATATTTTTGTTTTTTTATCTCACGACCTATTGAGGTATTGTTTCAAATGACTAATAAAGCACACAATAGATTTTATAGGGAATTGCATAGTTTTAATCACACACATGTTTGAATTTTTAGAGAGAGCTAAAATTATATCAGATGGAGACACACCCTATAGATGCTAGCACATGTTACTCTTATTTAAATAAATATACCTTATCTTATGCATATGTGAATCCATATACCTAATTTAGAGTAGCATCAGAAAATCACATAGTCACTTTCATAATCACACATACAATCCTGCATATCTAATTTTGCAACTAAGTAGTTATTTTATGGTACTTTTCCATTTTATCATATTTATATATTTAGAAAGTTCCAAAATAGTTTGTATGATTTGTTGAATATTTCCTAAAATATAATTTTATAAATTATTTTGCATAATTAAGGTTAAAAATATCTTTACCCAAACTTTTGTAAAACATATTGGTGACCCTATCTATTGATTGAATACTGTAAAAACCCTAATAATCCATGTTGCTAGGGTTTCCTCTATTCGATTCATTTTTTTTCAATTATTGTATGAGGGTTTTCAAAATTGGTAAATTTTTTTATAATATCCATCTTCCAAGTTTTTAGTTCATATTTTATGCAATTTAAGAAAGTTATTTATACCTATTTTAGAAGTGATAGACTAAGTGTTACTAAAGTTGAGCATACGTAAATTTATTTTGATAAAACACATGAGATGGATAAGAGAAAGGGTATATCAAAACCTTTATATATTCATGAACAAATTGGATATCTATAAATGCATAAAAATGATTCAGAGCATGAATAGTATAATCAAAATAACATTTATCGTCAAGATGAAAACCAAGATGTACTTCCTCCTATAGGTGATGAAAAATGGAGTTTAATAAAGTTCAAGTTATTAATTACTTTATATAAAGAATTTTTGAAACACGTAAATTTTATCATACAAAATTTTAAACTCTTTTAGACATAAACAGTTCTAGCATAGATAATATATTTGATATTTATACTACTATGGGTTCTTTACCTTTTTCTAGATCATTTGACACAAATTTTATGCCACCATTAATTATGGGGGAAACATAAGGGTTTATACATGTCAATATTTTAATTCCTATACAATCATTCGAGATACCACCATTGGTTAGCACACATTATATTATTAATGCATAATCCCCTAAGCAGACCATTCTAACTCTTCAAACTAAGGTGTTGTAAATGGAATAGAGTGCTTTGAATCTTAATCAAACACTAGATTGACAAAATTTATTGCATATTCCATTGGTTTAGCATATTTTGACATATCCATTACCTAATGTAGATACCAAAACTAAATATTTATAACATCTCAGTCTTTAATATTTGAGAAATATCAATCAAGTCTCTATCCTTCAATTTTTGACCTCTTTTCTACCAAAAGCAACACATTCACCATCTTACTATGCCTAAATACTTATAGCTTAGTCTAATCCATATCATTATAATAACCTAGGTATCTTATATTAAACAAAAGCTTACAACCTGATAAACATTGTTCACTATCAATTTTAGATATATACCTATGTTTGAGCCTTTTGGAGACTGCTAGCCACAAAGGGACACTAGAACTAATGATAATTTTTATATCCTTATTTAGTGTCCAATTTCTAAAGGCCATCTAAATATAAAATGTTTCAAAACCTATAGGTCTACATATTTGTTGTATTTAACCCTACCATGAGATATGTTAAAAAGGTGTGGTATAAATATAAGTCTAAACCTTTTAACTCCTCATCTAGTAAATACCAAGAAACCACATACCAAAGCTAAATCAATCAACTACAAAGTCAATCTATTCTTCCCTACTTCCATATCAATCATAGGAGCAATTATATTACAGATCTAAAGTTTTCAAAGAGTAGCACACAAGTGATATTTGTCAAATTACAAGATATATCATTGCATGCATATTAATATAGTATATTTCACCCCTGTGCATACACTTTACCACACATAGGGAATAATACATAATTTTACATCCCTAATTGGAGTATTGGCTATGTAGGTAATGATCCCACAAACCCATTTTCATCAAACTCATTCTAAGGGTGAATAAGGGTGAAGGGCTAGAGTTTGATCAAGCAACAAAGAGTGTCAACCTATATTATAAATCTAAATGCACCAATAAATATATGAAAAAAATAGAATGACTAAGTTGTTTGCATCGAGATCTAGTCAATATTTCATACATGATAAATACATCACTGTCAGATGCTAACATCGATGGTAGTGTCTAAAATCATAGAAGTATAATTTATAGAATTTGATGACTAATCCAAAAAATTGATCCTAAATAATTTAAACCTATTTAAATTTAAGATCTATCTAAGTGTAGTAAACCATCTAAGTATCATTATTTATTATTTATTGAAATATCTTTCAATAGCTATAGTTTAATATTTTTAGCAATATTAGTCATGTAAATTCAAAATATTATTTGTATAGGTTTTTTATTAATTATCCTATTATAAATTATTTTATCACCCATGTGTTAGAAATACTTCTATACTTCCTAACCCTAGATACCCCACATATATAAATTTAGGGTTAAATATTTGGTGAATACAACCTTTGTGTCTCTTTATACAAACCCTAGCTTGCCCTAGTGTATTTATCCTCTCAAGGTTTTTACTTTCTATTTTATTTCTATATTTATTATATTATTTATATATAACCTAGCTATAGCCCTTGGAGCTTCCTCTTTTTCAACCTAAGATGGATCAAATGAATGAAGTATCAAATCATTTGCCTAAAGAAAGTGTCAATAATAAAACTAAAAAAATTACTAAATAGGTTATCATAGAAGATGATTTTGATCATGAAAACATTAAATCTTATGAAAACAATGAATATAAACAAACAAATCAAGCGTAAGTACAATATACATCCATTTTTCATATCATATTTGTAAAAAACCCAAATATCTTTATGAGATCCTCAAAATCATATTGGAAACTAAAAAGGCAAAAGGGATAGATGAACAACCAGGTGCATATATTGATCACGATATTAGAGTTATGGGACATACACATATTAATGTAACCATCCCTTTGAGCACATCATTGCTTACTAAATCCAATAGGGGTATGAGTTATGTATTTACATCATTGTTCCCTAAACAAAATCCATCTATTGATACATCTTTGATGGGAACTATTGGCACTTAAACCTAATTACTAGTTTTTTACATAAACTTAAACCTTGGGTACAACTCCTTTGTTAACTTCACAAACTTCAAACCTTAGTGATCAAAATGTGCAAGATCTTATATAAACTATAAAATATTTTCAAGCTATGATTATTAATTTTGAGAATTTTTTTATGAAGTCACCTTATGTTATTTATTAAAAAGAGGTGTTACATAATCCTCTTGAACCTAAAATATATTTGAACCATTTGCCAACTAGTTTTGTTTCACTCAAGTTCAAATTTATGATGGAAAGAGTGATCTCAAAAAACATCTCTGATCTTTCCATATTGCATGTATTGATTATGCCTCCAATGGTAGAATTTTAACCAAAATTTTAATAAGGAGCCTAAAAGACTATGGTTTATGATGGTTCTATGATTTAACACTCAAATTAGTGAAAAAATTCAAACCTATACCCGATTAGTTCCTATCAAATATTTCTAACAACATCACTAATAATATGTCATATGCTTCTATTACAAAATTATCAAACAACGAACCAATGAACCTATCAATAAATATGTTTTGATATATAAAACAACATTGGCTAAAATGGTAAATCCAATGGTACACAAATAACTAAAAGACATTTTAAAGAAAATATTACTTTCCCCATTACATGAGTCCATTATTTTTTAAAAATTCAAATATTTTGATGACTGATGCCATATTGTTTGACATAGTGAAATGAAACTTATTTCCTTGAACAAGCTTAAGTATGCAACCAACACAGTGACTGCATCTAATGTCAACTTTTAGATCAAGCCAAGCTACGATTTGAAACCTATAGAACCTAAAAATAAAAAAACCATGATGGTTAATGAATTGTTACAACAACATAATTGACTCATCTTATCTAATACACCTAAGATATAATTCACATGATTTATTGAGTCTCTAACTTCTTTACTTTAGAAGCTTGTGGATTGTCATCTCATATCTCTCCCTCTTCCTATAGAGGTTGATATGACTCAACTTCTACCCAAATGATATGATGTTAATGAATATTGTAAATATCACCAATTCCCTATGTATTACATGAACAAATTTTTACTCAGTCTAGTATCTCCTTCCCAACTGTACCTATTAGATTAGATGCACTGAGTGAGTTTGGGGACCAATTGCGATACTATATTATCTAATTTTGAAATTATTATTCAGATAATCCAAGGCATAAGTTGTATGTATGGATCTCCATTATATATCTTGCTTGGAATAGATCTCCACAATATGTAGCACTACCACTAGAGATCTAATACTGGTTTTCTCACTAACTCATAAAAACTATACACTTTTAGCTAGATCAATTGTAACACATTGAATTTTGGAGCCTTATTGCATCACTTTACTATTTATAAAAAAAATAAAGGATCACTTATGCAAAAAATAAACATAAAAGGAGGAGGGTAAGGTAGAAAGAAAGTCTATTGATTAAAAGGGCAATATAAACGCTTTCAAGACCAAAATGTGCTTAGCTATAGTTGCATCAATGTATACCAAGTTTCATGATGGATTAGGCTTCAATTAGACAGGGAGAGATTAATTCTAGGACTTATTGAATAAATTAATGACAAATAGGTCTATATTTAATTACATACAAATTCTTAGAGATTTGAAATAAAGCAAAAGTAATTAAATAACCTAACTAAAATAATAGATGCACATCACATAAAATTTGTAGAAAAGCACAAATGATAATCTTATATTACTAGTGTTAGTCCATTAAATTAGAAATAAAGTGTAATACTTGCAATACAACCATATGCATCTACATAGAAAACCAATTTTGCATTATTCTAAAAATAATTTGTTTGCAAATAGCATCAACCCTTCTAACATACTAGGTAGTAGTAAAAATAGAAGGGAGAGATGGGTCTTGCTCCAAGAGGCATGTGTTCCCGCTCTTTTCCATCATGGCATAAAATATTAAAATATAATATGTTAGAATTTTCCTCATTTAAACATGGATGAGATGAAACATAATTCCATGACCCACTAAGGAGCCCTAAGGAAAGGTCTTATGTGGACTGTGTCATTACATTTATGGAAAGATCTTTTAGATTAACAATAATTAGTTAATGAGGTTGAACCTATGAAATTTGGCAAAAGACTCATGGAAGAGCGTATTTCATATAAATATTATGTGTAGGAAGTGTGGGGAGCACATGCCCTTTTCTGCTTCTATGACACTAGGAATGATTGAGGAACATGCCACATGGCATTTTACTAATATATTTGACTACATAGTTATTTTAAAAAGGTAAAAATGTCTAGATATAATGATTTAGCTTCCACCTTTTTGTCTTTTACAGCCCATAGGTATTAGGACACTTGTTCATTTCCCACTCAATCAAGATCTATGTGGAGTTTATTTTATCACATGAACTAAAATAGATCTAGATTCCAAGTCATCCTAAAATTATAGGTATGTCCTTGCAGTGATCCCAAGACCCACCTTTGTGTCTTTAATCCACTTTGTTCAAAGAGAAATATGTGGTATAATTTAGCTGATTTTAGCCTATTAGTCACTAGGTTGGCCCATATGCTTTGCCACATGTCTAATTTTCATGCATTTTGGCCTCACTTTCTTTGCATTTTGATTTAGTAAAATAAAGATATGTGGACTAATCATGCTATTCCATTTAGTTTTTAATATTTGATGTATGTGATTCTGAGACTTTTTCCATAATTCAATTAAATGTTGACACATGGCACAATCCTATTAATTCATGGTATTACAAGATCCATATGATATTTTTATATCTATAGGCAATGAGATAATATGATGATACCATGTTGATGGCCTTCACTTGTTTGGGCACTTTGGAAACCTTAGGACTTCATGATACTTATATTAGACATAGATCAGTGGGATCATGCCACATGGCATGATCTCATATATATATATATATATATATATATATATATATATATATATATATATGTGATTGGTGACCCTATAAATTGCTATGCTTCAGTTTTTTGCTTTGAAGTAACAAGATGTTGACATATGGTACAATCTAGCTAATTTGGGGGCTCTCAAGATTCATATTGTCTTTTGCTATGTTGAGAGTATCTAAATGATGAGGATGTTACCATCTAGATGGCCTTAGATATTTTTAGTGATCTTTGATCTTTGACCATGGGACTAACCATTTATTTGATCAAAAAGTTGTGAGTGTGATCATGCCACATGGCATGATTCTACTTATCCATCGGGTCATCTAACCTCAGAATGTGTATATTTTTATGTGGGCTCTAAATAAGGGGGATGTTGCTATTTAGATGACCCTCACTTATCCATATTATCATTAGCATTTTAAGTATGTATTTGATACTATTATCCGTACATGAGTGCAACCATGACATGTGGCATGATCTCTCTTATTTAGGTGATTGAGGACCTTAGGACTTGGGTTTATTCACTATTTTATTTCAAAGAATTAGATGTCAATATGTGGCTTAATTTCATTAATTAGATGGCTCTTGTATAATTTACCTTAGTCATTTAAGTCAATATAAATGAGTAACTAGGATGAAGACACATGTCACAATCCCAGTTGATTGGTTGTTCAGATAAAAAAGACTTATAACCTTTGTTGCATTAGTCATAAATAAGTGGGATGAAGCCATGTGCCCCAATATTAATAATTTATGGGGGTTCATTGAAGGACAAAACTTATTCATTTCAAAAATACTTCATGAGGAATATGTGTGTTGAAACATAAAATTATCCTCAAGCTCAGGACCTAACCATTGGAATTTGAACTTAGGGATTTATCCATTGGAATTTGAATTGCATTATTGTTCTTAAATTTTATGGTTGCTTAAATTGCAAGAGAGACATCCAATAAATGTCTATATGAGTAAATTTTCATCAAAACTACTAAGAATGGAAAGTAATTCATACTACAGGTACTGATATTTTTTAGCTAGACCAAGTAAGCTTTGGTAAGGTGGCCCTATGGAGTTAGAAATCTCCTATGAAAAAGAAGCAACATTGGTAAGAAAACCAAGTTAGCTCAGTTAGTCCATAAAACTGGAATATGAATATGATGAACATCATAGTGATAAAAGCCACATTTATGTATAGAATAAATTTGATAAATATTTCCATTTAAACCTTTAGACTCAAGCATTAATTGAACTACAAGAACATCTATGGGGACACTCAATAAGTTTAAAATCAGATCAAGGCTTTATTCAAAATAATAAAATTAAACATAAGATAATGATTTCCATTTTAGACATGGATTGATCCATTCCATAACAAGATTTGAACATGGAATTTTTAGATAAAAAAGGGTCCTCATTATAAAATATTAAAAAGAGGCATATTGGTCACAAAAAATGGAAACAGTTGTGGGGAAAACTTTACCTCAACATTGATAATCTAGACTGTGAGCCTCCATTATTAACTTTGAAATAAGTAACTAAAGCTCCATTTAGATGAACTTAGAGGAAAAGAGAGTCATCAATTTTTCTTCAAAAAATAACATAATTGATCCTGATTCCTTTATAGGATCATTTCATGAAAAGAGTGGTCGTATATTATTTTGAATCTACTAGCCAAGCTATAACATGTCTTAGGTACTTAGAGCATATTGAAATGTAATTTATTTTAATAATTTTAGCTAAGGAAGGGAAGGCTTGATAATTGGTTTGTTATCAACTAGGTGTCTATAGAATTGACATAGATGCCTTTGGACCCACTCAAGGCCTTTATCCATTGCCAACCAAACTAGAAACCATGCAATGGAGGATACCTAAATCACCCTTTCTTAAAAATAAATTTACATTTTCATGAGATTCAGACTACCTTTCATTTTGATGTTTATTTTTCTTAACCCAGGAGGGTTGGGGACCAATATATCTAAGGTGTTTGAATGGTTAAATTAACTATTTGCACCTAGAAGGTCCTTTCTTTCTTAATGGTTTGGCTATGATTTATATGTTATTTATAGTGTTGTGATGACCTTTACTAAAAATAGGGATTTTATCAATTCACTTGATCAGTTACAAATTGGTGACCCCTACTCCTTTTAATATATTAAGAGAAGTTCATTTTTTATCTCCTTGTTTAATAATGGGTGTTCACCTTCTGCCTTCCAATTCTTGAAATGATTTTAAAGTTCATTATCATTTTTGAGATGATTAAAATTGGGAGGATGGGGACCAAAATTTAGGTTGGGCTCTATCTTACTAGAACTGTCTTAGTTATTTCTTAATATAAATCATGAGAACAAGGTAAAACCACTGTAAGGTTATAAAGGGAAAATAAGGGGAAAAAATGCATGTAAAACAATATAAAATAGGAACAATAAAGTAAAACACAACAAAATAAAATGAAATGAATAACTAAATCAAATTAACAAACTCTAATCTATTATTTACATCACCATAATTTTCCCCTAAGGTTATTCTAGAATTGCATTTAAATGGACAATCAAAAAGTAATGCTTCAAGAAATTTCCATTCACATGTAGTGGGAGGTCATTCCATTCAAGGTATTTTAATCAAAATGCATTTTTCCCTAATAACTTAGAGATATGGTATGTGCTAATCTAGAGTGGGTTGAGTTCATAGTGCTACCCTTTATATTCATGTGTTTTTCCCATAATAATACTAAGTATGATATCTTAAGGACTTGATATTTTCCATTTTATTGAACCATCTCATGACTATCATTTGATGTTTATTTAAGTTTTTTAGTGTCTCTTCTTGTGCATCTTCCTATTGGGAAATGTCTAGTAGCCTTGATTTTATATATTTAGTGTCTTCCATATAATCTTGTATAAACTTATAAGTTAGCAACTTAAGGGTCATTGGGAAGATGGGATCTAACCCATATACCATTATAAATGGAGATATTTTGAGGACTTGTTTACATATGGTTAGGTGAACCAAAAGAGCATATTTCAATAGTCAATGGCAGTCTCTAGGATTATTTTATAAAAACTTATTGATAACATCAATTAGGTTATTGATGGTCAACTCATCCAAACCATTACCTTATAGCTATTACTTTGATGAAACCTCAAGATGATCCTATTTTAAAAATCATTTTCAATTAGGTTGATTGATTAAAATTCAGGTCCATTGTCATAGGATAATGAGGCTATGGTGTCAAATTGTGTTCTTATGTTTTCCTTAAGGAACTTGATGAGTTATTTGGATATTCCATTTTTGGTCACCACTTCCTCTATCCATCTTGTGTAGTATGCAGTGGGTGCATGAATGAATATTTATCTAATTAATGAGTCTAGGTTGATGACTCCAATGAAATAAAGTCCCCATTGAGTGAAAGGACACTCTTATATCACAAGTTGTAAAGGAATTATAGCATGAAATTTGTTATTGGTGAAGGTCTAACAATGAGGGAATTAACACACATGGGTGTGGACATATCTAAAGACAATGGTAAAATATAACCCAGTGCATATAATTTTGTTTGTAGTTGTAGTCCTTGATGGATGTTCACTACCTAATTTCTCATGGAATCTAGTTGTGACTTCCTTGGCTTATTCTTCAAATAAACATCTAAGATAGATGCTTTCATAGTTTTTTTATATATATGAATATCATATTAGCATGTAGTGGGATACCTTCATCATGAGAGATATTTTTTGTGTATAATTGAGTCCTACAAGAGGATTTTCATAAACAAGGTAATCGATAATTGGATCATACCATTCTTTATAGACCACTTTTTAATGGTCTAATTTCACCACCATGATATTTAGGTCGATTTCAATGATCAAATAAGTAATAGCTTAACCTCAAACCAACTTGATATACTTTATATCAAGGTCATATTCTTACATATGTCCATATATAGACCTCTACCTTATCCTAGTTCATTTTTACCAAAGCATTAACTTTATGGCTAGGTCTAGGATGATGGCATGCACCTTATTTTTGAGGATGTAGTGTCTAATTTTTTTTACATGATTGACTAGGGCATAGGTATGTTTTTCCAAGGTGGAATACTTCACCTATGCATCTTATAATTTTGTGCACATGAAATCGGTTGGGTGCTCATCTTCATCCAGCTTTTGGGTGATCACTATAGCTATGGTGTGTTATGATGTAAAAGAATAGAGGTAAAAGTCCTTCATATAGTCTTAGTTTGTTAAGACCAGTGGTTGTATGATAACTTACTTGATTTATCATAAGCTTTCCCTAGTTTTATTAGTCCATTCCACCTTTACTTCCTAATTCAACAATGCATTCAATTTTTTAATAATTTTGTCAAAACTAGATATGAATTTGTGTAAAAAGTTAATCTTACCAAAAAAATGAGTTTAATTCCTTTTTACTGTTAGGCAAAGGTATCTTGGAAATCACATTAAAATTCTCATGTTTGATAGAAATATCTTACCTCATGATGATGTGACCAATAATCATACCTTTGATAACATCAAATATGCTTTTATTTAGGTTAAGTGAGATACCATATCTTTTGCACCTTTCAAATATCTTTTGAAGATGGTGAAACATGATCAGACCTACATTTAAAAAAATATTCAAGTCATCCATGTAAATCAAAATTTATTTACCTATAATACCTTTGAAATCAAAGTCCATAGCTCTCTAAAAAGTGGTTGCTATGTTAATAAGGCCAAATGACATTCATTTCTAGGTGAAGGTGCCCCAAGTGGTTGTAAATGTAGTTTTGGATCAATATTCTAGGTTTATTAGAACTTGATTATATCTTAAGGATATGTACAAGAAGGACATCATTTTGGATCTACTTACCATCTATATTACCTCACTTATATAAGGCAAATGATAGTTATCTTTTTAAAAAGATCAGTTCAAATTTTGAAAATCCACACACAGTCAGATTTATCCATTATTTTTATAGAGTAACACTATGTTAGATACCCAAGTAGAGTGATGAATTAGGATTAATATCCTAGCCAAGATGAGTTTGTGCACCTCTTTATGAATAAGTGGCTCCAATATTGGGTTCACAGGTCCCTACCTCTATCTAAAATGATTTTGGTTCTAATTAAGTGGGATATTGTGGATTATTACATTTGGGTCAAAGACCTTAAAGTCTCCATAAGCCAAAGAAATAATGTCTTGGTATTAAAATAATAATTATTTGAGTTATTCAACTTCAAAAAGGGTGAAAATAAAACTAATATGAATATCCTGGTGATGGTTTGATGATCATGGATTAATCATTCTATAATTTTGGTTTAAGTGTATTGGCTTCTCAAGTTTGCATGTGGGCTTGTCATGCTAAAACAATATCTTAAATGAGATCATTCCTTTTGTAATAGGGTTTTATTTCAAGTTCATAATGTGGTCTTGGTCACATTCTTCATTTATAGGGTCATCTCTTTCCATGTCATATATAAATTTTGTCTTAAATACCCACAAGTTATTAAACAATTCTGAGAATTTATGATCATCTTCAAAGACTTGCAATTTCTTCACATTATCTAGTATTGAGGGACATGGGATGAGCTCTATTGAATTTTTTTGAAGCCTTGAGTCATCTAGGAGTGTCAAGTTTGTAGCAATAGTTGCTAGTGAATTAGCCACTTGATTTTATTCTATAATAAATGGGATGACATTGAAAGAATTGAAAAATTATATAAAATCCCATGCCATCTGCTTTTACTTCCTTGAATAAGACAACTTATATTGGAACTTATTCCTGACTTGTTTCACTACTAGTTTAGAATCTCCAAAGACTCCCATCCATTTTACCCTATGGCTTAATGTAAACTATGAACATGGCCTCATATTCTACTAGGTTTTTGGTGCAAAGAAACTAGAGCCTATAGGCAGCTAGATTTTTTTACCTAATGGTTCAATGATAATAATTCATGATCTACAACCTTGTTCAGAATGAGTCCCATAAAAATACAAAGACTATAAACTAGGTAATTTGGGAGATTTACAAGCTTGATTTTTAATACATTTTGTTGACAAAGTATAAAACACTATGTTAGAGGATATTATGTTCACTCTTTCATTAACTATGTTTTACTCCATGATCATGTGTTGCATTTTGGGTTTTCTATTAATGTGCATATGATTGGATACACATCTTGAAGGCAACCACATAGGGAGAAGTCATGGCCATGTATCTATTTAAGGTTTTGAACTAGTCTCTACTAGGAAACATCTCATAAGCCTTTAAGATCTCCACTACTTGAATATGCATAATTTTTTTGATTTTGGGCTTAGATTATAGCTACATATGGACATTCAAGATCTTTCTCAATACCTTAACTTTGGAATTATCCAACTAGACCACTATTTTGTTTGTCTTAATAGGTGTTAGTCCCTTTTTTGATAAATTCTTGTAAACATGACATTTATGGAGGCACCTAAGTAAACTAGATAGTTATGAATATTATTTCCAAATAACCTACCTATAAGGAGGAAAGGTGGAAATTTAACCTTATTATTGTGTATCAACATGTTAGTATGCACAGGCTTAGGTTTGGGTTGAATTGGATTGTCTGTGAGGGACTTTTAGAGGAGATATCTTTGCTTAGTAATCTAGGAAAGATCATGCAAAGTGATGTTTTATTTGATATTTTTCATGTCCTATACTATGTTCTACCCATATTTTCTATGGATAGGATGGGTATCTTCAATTGGATTAGGATTATTTACTGTTAGGGATGGAGGGTCATTCCTTAATTTTGGATTAGGAGTGGCACCACTGTTAAGAGGGGTTGATGTGGTTAGGGGTTGTTGATGTGCCTAATTCCTAAGGGAATAATTATTCCTTTAGAATTATTGAAAATATTACATCTAATTGGCTACATATTCTAGTTCATTGTCTTCATGGTTTGGGAATTCCAATATCTCTAGTATCATGGTAGTGCTCAAGGATCTTGGAACATTAGAGGTATCAACCTAATTGGTAGCCTTGGAGTGGTTTAAGACTACCTCATAATATTACATCTCTTTCTGTAAGATGTTGAATTCACTACAAAGTTTAATATAGTCAAGTTCACCATGTTGTGCTATATTATACACATGATGCCATTTAGGCAAGGCCAACTCATAGATGTCGATCTCAGGGAGATTATTAGGAAAGGGCTCTAGCTAGTTACTAGAGAAATTATAATGATGATTATAAATTTATTAAGTGAAGATACTTATATAAATTTCACAACCATTATTTCCAACCTATCTCTGAAGGCCCAATTAGTCACTTTTTATCTTTTTTACCATGCACTATGTAGCATCTAACTCATTCTTTATGGATTCATGGGGGCACACTTTTTACATTGTTCACAGTAGGGCCCAATTTTTAATTATGAGCTTGAGGGACTAATTCATTATTTACTTGGCTAAGGAAACATAGGGGATTATTAAGATTAGTGTGTCTCAAAGTTAGTTGGTTTGTCATTTTCATAGGTTATGGCATGGGTATATTCTGACTAGTGGCAAAAATGGGGTTCAAAGTAGACATATTTGGCAATAGATTTAGAATGGATAGCATTAATAGACCTTGGGGATTAAATTATATATCTACTTTGCTGGCCTTAACATAAGGTACAGGTAAGACACTTTTGTTAAATTAGGACACTTACATCGATGACATTATCTTATATGGAATATTCACTATACATCAAGGAACGATAGTCAGGGTATTTATACATTTTTTGTCACCCTTTTATTGGTGTGTCTAGATCACATGCCCATACTCTATATGATTATAGATATCTCAAACCCTATTTATCTACCTTAGGTTAGGTAACCTTTCAAAGAAAGGGTTCATGGCCTCACGATGTCAAATTGACATCAAGTAACCCTCTATTAATGAACATTACCTACATTGTCACTACTCTAAGGAGGGCCTTAGACATATGTAGTTCTCCACTATGTGTTGGATTATGTGCACAATAGTTTATAATTATATATGTGAGTGCATGTAATGATCTAAATTATAACTTGAAAAATAAGGATCATGGGTTACTCTTTGAATGCTTCATACTTGTAGTATGATTGATATGTAAATATGAAGGAATAGGGTAGAATAGCTTAGTTGTGAAAATGATTTTTAGTCATGTAATGTAATATTTCATATAGAGATGATAGATAGATGTTACATGAATAATTAACTAGCTTTAACTTGTATTTATACTACCAATTTTAAAATGATCCTCAAGGAAGGGATAGTGAACTTTTTAGGGTAATTAAAGTCTCTCACAAGATGGATGAATAAATGAAAACCATTATAATAAAGGAAGAGCAAGTTAAGTTCCTAAATAAATGGAAATAATTAGTTTCTAAATCACTATCTAATGTGAATAAATCTACTATAAATAAGAGGCAACCACTTAAGTTGACAGTTCTAAAGATTGACCACATGATTTTTTATAAATATTGTTCAATAATAATATAATCTTTTTCTCTCCTAATTAATATCATCCTCCTCATTATATCAATTACATAAAATTAAAACCATTTTTCACTTATCATGTTATTAATGGACATCAATATAATGATTTTTATGCATCAGGATAAATATTTACACAAATTATAGATGAAGTGATTATTAGATTTGAGAAAGCAGACATCAAGATAATAAAATCCACTTCTTCATCTTCTCCTACATCTTATTATATGAAGACCAAGATATAATTGAATATTATTAAGAAGGATCTAATGGTAATTCGATTTATTGTTAACAAAAAACATAGAGAAGATATTGTTGTAGATAATATGCAACAACATAATGCATGCACAATTCTTGGTTAGTTTGATTATACACATAACACAAATTAAATACTATGTCATTAACACATTATTTTATACAAAATCATAATCAAATATATCAAGGTACTAATTAATAATGCAATCACATGATTACAATTTATAAATGTAACAAATCTCAAAATATTGCAATAGCCATTCAACATAAGCACAATATGAGAAAGAACACGAAAATTCCATATCTAAAATAAATGTTAATGTGATAATAAAATAAAAAGATATATAAAGTCACTCAATAATTAGTTTTTGGATAGCTAAATCAACATATCCATATTCATCTCTATCAACATTCATCTCAATCAATAGGGGATTTTGAAGAAGAGACCTCATTATCATCCTATTGAGATGGTGATTAGGACCATTTTCTCTCTCTTAATTACCATATAAATCCACTTGCACATAAAAATATACATTATCTCACTTTAAATTAAGATACTTGACTAATAAAATTAGGCAAGAATCAACATCTAGAGTTGAAGAGTCCATCTACTTCCTCATAAGCTCATCTCTAAGCTAATCCTACTCAGCTATGATTGCATCATGCTTAACTCTCAAATAATCTTGTTTTGATGCATATAAAGCATATGAAATGATGTTTATAATAGCTAAATCAAATAGGGGAACATTCTTACTAGCTATATATGTGGCATGCTCAACTAAACACTCGTGAACTGCCTCACTTGGCATATGTCTAGTAAAACTTAAAGTCTTATGTACATGATGGTTGTCCAATAATAGTCATCTCCTATAAAAATTAATACATGATATCAATGGTAAAGCTATCAAACTAAATAATAACAATGATTTTTTTTTCAAAACATGTGTACTCACAACCACATGAGAAACATGAGGTCCAATAACTACTATCACACTCATATTTCCTCTTCCAACTTGTGCCTCATGGGAACCCTCTATGTCATAAATAAATAAAGTAAACCATGGGTGTGCTATCCACCATATTTTTTATGCTAGAGTATACCCAATATCGTCAACATCAAGAATATCAAGAAAAAGGTGGACATCATAAATAAAGGAATGGCTGCCAACTCAGCTACACTAGGTTGGCCTTAGTTTCTATCATGTCTAAGAGCTCTAATTGATCTATTCCATATAACTAGTGCTAGGGGTACACCCTATCTAATTCTAAATTGACATGTATGTGTCAAATTAAAAATACTTGTAAACATATAGCCAATGATCATGAAACCAATAATGATCATGAAACCAATAACTCAAATAAAATATTTAAAACTATAATCCATCCTCATGCCACTTTAAAACCCCTCTATAATGTCTCAAAACAACAAAAATTATTGATACTTGGTAAATATTTTGGTGACACTCCATAGTACCATTCCATAGAACATGTGTAATACTGACCCCTCTTTGTGGAAAAATTCAAAGATCTATCCAATCACCATATGTCATACCTATAGGTTGTATCACATAAATATGTTCATATGCCCAACAATATAATAATTTGGTTGAGCTTAATCAAACACAAAATTTCTCTCATGTAAACTGATGAAAGTTCTTGTATAAGTGAGTGAACATCATTCAACCCAAAGAATACATAGTAATGTGTTCCTTAGTATCCTAAATAAATAAATATATCCTATATTAAATTGATACATCGACACCATCAATAACAATAAATGATGCTAACAATGCAAAAATGATCTATGCACACATGGATCATTGGATAACACACTATCAGATAATAAAATAGTGGTATCGCTAGTTGTATATCAGACATCCCAAGTATTCCCTATCATATACTGGTGGGTATATTAGATTTTATGGAACCCAACAATACCCTAGAGGATCATGTGTGTGCCAACCATAGGAAGTCACAAAATTTTCCATACATCCTCAAGCTTAATAGTCACATCCTTTGTGGGGATCCAAAAGGTTCAAATATCTTATTCCCACCATCTACTAGTGTTGTCATCATATGCATGTAATATTACACTAGATCTAACCACCCTACATAACCAAGCCCGTCCATGTAAAGAGTGTCTCTCTCTACATCACTCAATGGAACTACTCACACAATATCCATCTTATGGAAATGTCTAGACTCTTTCACTTCCATGTCATCCTATAATCATGAAAAATTGACATCAAACTTCATAAAAGTTATACAAATATGAAAAAATAAAATAGAGAAAATTTCAATATTCATTCCTAATAATTATAAGTGACAAGTCTTTGATTGAGAAGATAAGTAAGCAAACAAGTATGTAGTTAAGCAGATAGATTTGTGAAAAAATCCACAAACACTTTGGATAGGTCCACACAATGTTTGGAGAGGACCAGTGTAGAATGGAAAAGTCTAGAGGACAATGATAAACAACATAAAATGGTAAAAAAGTCATAAAAAAATTTAAAAAATTAACTTTTAAATATATTTTTAGGGTTTTTTCAATATCCTAATGCTAGACCATCTTCAAACTATAGGGAAATCTCTACCTACTCAAATTAGGTTAGTCCAAGATCAAATTTTTGAGGCATCATTTTAAACAATAGCTCATAATCACAAATATTAAATATGTAAAATTATTGTAAAATTATTTTGATATAACCTATTTACATGGGTTGACTTTTCTTTTTCAAACTTTACAATCTATCTCTTTGAATGTGTGATATCTTAAGTGATACTTATTGAAATTACTCCTCATTTGATGCATTGGAAAACATGCAATGTGTTATTCCAAATGTAAATATTTCACACCTACCATATATTTTAAGAATTTCAATTTTAGTTCTTATTTTCCATACACTAATTATATCATATATTCCTTAGTATCTACCGATTCTTTCTCTATAACTATTGCAATGAGACATTAGATTTTTTTGTAAATGGTCAAATTCAAATGTTTCAAAATGATAAAAATTCAAAATATATTTAATCCAATAAATTAAAAATTGCTTGATTTTATTTAAATGTACATTTTAATTTTACATGATGTATTTGATATTGTCATCCCTCACATCGAAAGGTGGGAATACATTAGGCTTATTATAGAAGACAAGCCTACATAGACAATATTAATGGTATTACTTGATTTTTTCAAAATATACATGGTTCAAAATGGTTCATATCATTTTCATAATACAAATTTGTGATATGGATCTCACATATTTATGATATATTATACACACTTTTAAAAATGTTGGGGGAATGTTCCATGTAGTTTCACTACATCAAGAAAATATAAAAAATATACATTACCAGATATAATTAGTATTAAAGATATTCAAAGGTATATCCAATGCATATGCACATATAGAATACAAGTGTAAAAAGTTAAATGTAATTAAAAAATTAGGCACATAATAGATACTGGCAATTGATATAGATTATGGTGGAATATGACATGCAGATGCAATCACTTTACATAGACTCGAGTACATTTTTTTTACATACTTGGTTTCATATGCATGGGCATATGTAAAAACATATATGGAATATAAATGATAGGTTTTACATATAATTTTAGTTGAGCATATATATGTATGGCATTCTATATCATTTGGTACAAATTCAGGGGTCATACCATTATCGTATAGACATATATACATTTTTAAAATTCAAAATCACACTACATTTTTAAAATTTAAAGGCATGATACTATTCCATGTGAATATGCACTTTAATACAATTTATATATTTCAATGGAAAATAGTTTCTATTTCACTTCAAATATACTAGCATTGTACTCATTATGGGGGCATTAATATTATTTATTCTCTTTTAATCATGCAAATAAAATTTAGACCCTTTTACAACAATGTTATTAATCCTATTATAAGTAATGTGTGTTCATGTTTAGTGACAATTAATGGACTTATAATTAATTCTATAAAACCCATTATTTGGTTTCACCTTTTGTTATGAGTAATGTATGTTCAAGTTTAGTGACACTCAATGGCCTTGGAATCACTTCTAGTGAACCCGTCATGGTTATACCTTCTTTTATATTAGTACACCAAATACTTTTACCCATTTATAAGAGTTGGAATATACATCTTTCCAATTAAAAGGATTTATTGTTTATTCATTATTACGATTTGATCACTCTCAAGTTGTCAATGCTTCAATATTATATGTAAAATAATTAGTTTATTTAATATGGTCATGGTTTTAATGACACCTAATGTCCTACTAATCTCCAATTAGCACTTGAGGAATTGTTCATTTCCTTGGCTGGGAAATGAGTAGGACTAAAAACATCCTTTCTCCACTCAGTTGGGTTAGTTGGTGATCCATGACATCTCCACTCTTCATAGCACAGATATTTTCCACATGAGAAATAATAGTAAAGGCATTTTAATGTACTCCTTCCTTGTTATTTACCTTTCAATCTCAAATTTAGAGTTTAAAATTTTAAATATGGACATTGGCTACTACGTGTGTTATTATAGGTATTTTCTATTGAGAATGCTAAACAACATATTTTCATGATAAATAAAAAAGTATGTCATACACACTCAAGTATACATATCTACTTTACTCTATAAATTTCATGGTTATAATATACATAGGGGGCGAGAATAGGGTGGACTGTATAAACCCAAATTTGGTACAAGCACATTTCTATCATTCATATAAAATTTGCATTTATAGACTATTATCAATGAATGAATTATCTATTGGTGCATTTATTTTCGTCTTATCTATTTAGTTCTTATCATCATGTGGTCTTTTTTACACTTTTATCTTCCTTTAATTATTTTCAAGGGGATCCCGATTTATTTTCTTCTACATTTGTGTATTTTTTCTAGACAAGTTCATAGTTTCTAGATAGGTTTGAGTATGTGGACCTATCCATGAAATATAAAATTGTATAAGTGTAACATGTAGAGCTATTTCAAGTATGATTTGTTTGGGTCATTGTTTTTTCCACTGGGTCCTATTGGATTGTATTTTTCATGCCAATAGGTCTCCTAATTTGAAATCAAAATATCTATAAATAGAAATTTATTATAAAACATTAAAGATGGCACTCTAGAATATCACGATCTACACAAAGTTTACATGTTTTATCTATAGAATTAATAAAGATAATATGAAAATTATGAAAGTTAAATCAATATTTTCATGATTGTACCAAGGGTAAATTAGGAGAAGGAATATCTAGACTTGCATTCCCAATTTCAAAAATACAAATTAGTGAAGGAACTAGATTTGAATTTCAACCCTCTTTAACATACTTTCAATGTAGTGTAGTGTTTGGTTAGTCCAAAAGGAATGACCAAAATTCAATCCAAACCAATCCCCTTTTCCCAACACCCCTTATTTGACATTGGATTTTTTTATTTAGAAATAAAACTTTATAGTGCATGTCTCTTTGTGTGACATTTCATATTTGGTAGTATACCAACAGTCTCAATGAACACAAACATAGGTGGTTAAATAGTCACATTTTTATCTTAGTCAACTCAAACAAGGCTATAGTCAACATCCATGACTAACCTACGATATTATCCATGGAACACAGGCCTATCTAGACATAAGCATAAACACTGTCCATGAACCTAAATGATCACATACCTGTGTATATGTGTTTTAGACGATTGTACCTTATCTCATATCTAAAAAATCTAAGTTGAGTTTTCTTATTCTTAGTATTTTTCAATCATTTAGCCTTGGGTTCTTTACATGGAATATGGCTCTCTTGGGGGACCCTACCCATCTTCTTGTAAGATACAATAGATTTTGGAAAATTCTTCATGTTGATATTCATTTCCAAATATGCAAAGATAGAAATCAAGCTTGCTTTAATCATGAATAAAGGAAGTATATTATTTCTATTACTAACAAATTTACTATCATTTATAATGTTACTTTCTAGATTCAAATATAAACTGATGAAGTTTTCTTGGAGATTAACCACCTTAAGAATTTTCTTGATCACTAGGGGAATGCTCCATGTGTGGTTAGTTGAGATCCTCTAGAGTTGCCATGCCTGTACTTAACTCCTCATGGGTGAGGACATGGTATGCACCGATAACATACCATAAACAAGCATAAAATACTCCCTCCTTGCTAGTCACCCCCTCACTATTCATCTATGTGGCATGATTGGCTTCAAGGCTCTACCAAAGGTGGGATTCGAGCCTTCCCATGTAGGATAAATATTCATGGTTGGATCTTGATGTTTAACTTGATAGACACAAGGAAGAAAATTATAATCCTTAGTAGAATGATGGTTGGGGCCTCTTACATGTGAATGAATGCCCCCTACTCAATGGAGATGGGGTGACAAGCCACAAAATCCTCCTCCTCTAGCCCCCATATTCATTGTTGAAGCTTAAATATTCTCTTTACTAGCCTATGATTTTATGTGCATCATTTTGGTTGTTACACACCTTCAACAGTTTGATGTGATGTTTTTTCAATTGTAATTATTGAATTTCTAATGTACTTGATCTTTTCCAATGGTTTCTTACCTCAGTTTGACTATGATTTTTGGGTGTGACTTTTTCCATCCACTTTTTTGTATGACTAGCATTGTACCATTACTTATTTATATTAATATAGATATGCTTTTCAATCAAAAAAATATTAGTAAATTATATGTTCATGTCATTCTAATTTACTCAACAATTTTTGCTTGTTGGATTCATATAATATAACATGTTGACATTATTTTACGACTTTAAATAAAATAAACTAAATATAAAATAATTAATATTACTTAATATTATTAAATAATGTATTTTTCAGCTTGGGCCCATGACCTTTATCTCCAAAATTTATTCTATGTAGATTTTCATTTTAATGTTATCTTATACAATGGGTTGTAAAGTCAAGTAGAGCATTACAAAAATTAGAAAAATTAAAATAAATGGAAATTAATTAAAATGGGTAGTGAAAATTTGATGATGAAATTTCACCACAACAAGTTCCTTTGATTGTGGGAGCAATTCCTTGATGGAATGTAGGAGAATCCCAGAGCTTGTATATTTATATACCATCATCACCTTATACATTATTGCATCAAACTGCAACTCCCCTTGGTTGAGATATCCTTGATTTTACCTTTCTAATTGTAGAGAACAATATTACCACAATGGATCTCATCATTTGAAATTTTATTTTACACTTTATTTAGACAATTCTAATGTGATAATGTAGATGTAGATCCATATCATTTATCATTTATTATTTAACATTATTATGTGTTGCTAAAGATAATTAAACCCATTTTACCTTTGAACAAACAAATAAAGAGCTTTGGGAATTTATATCATGCATGCTCTTCTAGATTTCATTCAAATAATTATTAAGGCATATTTATCAACTCACAAGACATTGAAGGTTACATAAAAGAAATGATGTAAGTTAGGACATAAATTGAATCTAGAAAGAAAGAGGATTTTTACATATGTTCAAAAACATAATGGGGATTATTAATATAATCATCAAGTTGTCTTCCATTTCATACTCATATTTGGAGAGATTACCTGAAATATTCAAACTTCTAAAATAGAAAACATGAGTATGCCTACTGTAATTTTAACTTATTAATTTTGAGTAAATAATAGCATAGAGAAAATGAACCAAAGAGTGGTTAAAATATTCAAACTCGTTGAAAACACAACTCCAAAATCATTGTAAAAATTCATGGCATCTTGCATTTTATAAGACCAAATTTTAGTGAGCCAATTTTTTAAATAATTCATATTCATTCAACATGCTTCCAAATTTTCCATTTTGAAAAGAACTAGTGGAATGTTGGCAAGGTTTTGACATTTTGCTTTACACCTACCATATGTATTTTATTTTAGAAATACAAAGGCCTTTTCAAGAAGTCCATTTTGTGTGTGGTAGTCATTGCATTTTATGAGAAAAACTCTAAAGGCCTATTAAATAAGTCCATTTTGTTTTTTGCAGTCATTGCATTTTATGAAAATAACTCCAAAGGCCTATTTAAATAGTTCATTTTGTGCATTACATTCATTGAATTTTATGAGACCACATTTTGTTGAGGTATTTTGTCAAACAATTTCATGAGACTACTAAGTGCTTTAACATTTTTCATACATGTACACTAAGGCCTTCAATTACACTTAGATAAGTGTCCATACCTAGTTCCAAAAGGTCTCATTTTAATATAAGCTAAGAGAATGTTGGAAACATTTGTGACATACCTGTCAATTACATTTGATAATAAATTTCCACAGCCCCTCTAAGAAATAAGTTATACACCAAGAGATATTAATGTTTGTCAACACATTAACCAATTAATTTAATAATGTGCTTATGCTACAATTTTGTAGTAATTTCAAATTCCATAAAGATTTATTGCTCTATTTCTAGAAAAGATTTTAGTGACTTTAATTTTTTAGATTGTCCATCTAGCATAGTCCCTTTTTACACATTACTATAAACTCATTTTTCAATATGGTTATTTTCTAACAACTAAAAAGTTATAAATTTTAATTATTGATATGTGAATTGTATGCAAGTTATAATTTTAAAAAGATCTCCCAACCTCTAGATCAAGGTCTTCTCTTCTATAGACTCATTTTGTTAGTGAAAGGAGACTTGATTTCTATACATAATTCTTCTATTAAAGTTAAGTTACTCTACTTGATGCTTAGAGTTTACTGCCTTATAGAGACATCTCAATTTTACTTGGTAGATTTCCTACAACCTATCCATGTCTATCTGGAAATTGAAATTCCCACTCAACAATAGACATTTCTCTATTTGCATACTTAGGATTAGGAACCTTTTCCATTGCAATCTAACTTTTTTGTATAAGGGTCATCCATGGAATGAGTTGTCTTTGATAAACTATTCTAAATATAACATCTTCATTTTTTTCCTTATCATATGAGGTTTCTATATCCACTTCTTTTTGTAAAATTTGATAAGATGTACTAGAAAGTGTTCAAAAGGAATCACATGAAGAATAGCTCTTTGAATTTCTAGCTTTCTATTGCTAGCCATCCTTCTCTTCGTCATCAAGAGTACTAATGTTGGATTTACAAAACATGCAAGTTGTACTCAAAGGAAGGAATAACTTGAATCCCTCCATTTCTATGGGGATAATGGCCTGATTACCAAGGTATAAAATATTATAATATTATATTATTATTGCATATGAATGCCTTTGAATAATGCTACAAGGATAATCCAAACCATCATTTTATAGGGTACCTCTCACTGGTGGTTGTATAGAATTTAGTATTATTATCTTAGAACTAATTCCTTGGATAGATTGTGTATCCAACTTTCTCAAATATGACTATTCCATTATTAACAACTAGTAAAAAACAAGTACATGGTAGCCTCTTGTCATAGTACATGGCAAGTGACATTGAGTATCCTAAGGATTTTGTATTTCTTTTTTTATAATAGGATTGTGGTCATAAATAAAATTTATTATGCCACCAAACCTTTCTTACTATAGAGCCATGAGAAAACATTAACTCGATGGTCCACGTGTTTTAATAAGTAGAAAATCTCCTAGATGCAAAAATTTATCAAAGAGACTAGTAAGATGGTAATAAAATATATGTTCTTATATATGCTTTGGTTTTAAATTGTTAGCAGGAGATGGAAACACATGGTAATTTGGATCTCATTGAGACTTTCCAATATATTCTTCTATACATTTTTCTATGTCTTATTTTTGTTAGAATAAAATGTCAAGATTTTTTTAGGGGGAAAAATATGAGGTTAATTTTACTATGGGATTCCTCACCATGATGGAACTAAAATCATCATTTTCATGTCCAACACCTAAAACTTTTTTTGCATATGCTTCTCCTTATGAGAACACTTATGTTTTATTTGTTTTCATACCTCCATAAATGTCCTTTAAAATTGATTTTTTTTAGTACACCAATACAGATTTTATTTAAATGTAGGTACAAAGAGAAAATAATTTTCCTCTACATCAGGACTTGTAAGAATCCTATCATTTATTAATAAGTTTGGGTTGTTTGAATATATTTTTCTTATTTTATTCTTATTTTTTCACCAAATATTTCTAAATTGGGAATATTTTGACTTCAACTGGTATCTTTTCATGCTATTAATATTTACAGCCTCAATTTAAACCGTGAGCAGTGATATCAAAACTCAAAATATCAAACACTAGACTAAATTCCTTTTTTTATGGGTTCCATTTCAATAAGGTTATCAATATTTATTTACAAAGGGAAGATTCCATTCATTTTTTATAAATATAATGCACTATTTGATCCCCATTGGATACATCAACTAGTGTTGCCAAAAATTTATGCCACTACTATTTTTATTTATTTGATTCACTTGCCAAATGGACAATGACATAAAAAAATTTACGTTGTAGAAATCAATACTAGAGAGATCATTTTTATGTGTATCTGAGAAGGCTAACTCCCTTGTAAGATATACATTTTTTAGGGTTTTTGTGTACTTCTAAATAAAAAATTTAAAAATAAAAATGAAAATGAGAAATAAAAGAATCCAAAAATAGAAGAAGAATACATGAGTACACAGCAGAATTTTTGAAATCTGTAAAGAAAAAACATATAAAATTGTCCAAATAACTCAAAATGAAATTAAATAGTAGTAAATTTTGTTGAAATGAATATAGAAGTATGAGAAATAGATATAGTAGAAACAAAAGGCTTTTTTTGAAGCACAAGATCTCCTATAAACTTAGATTGAGTGTTCTTCATATAGATTCCATCCATAGAGATTCAAGCCAAGTTTAATAAACACCATGATTTTCACAAAACCATAAAATAATAATTTAAATGGCTTATCTAACTAAGAACATTAATACAAATTACATAATCAAAGATCATTAAAAACCCTCAAATCCAAACAATGATCTTACTTATTTACTTCTATTCCATTAATCAAATCTAAAAAAGCACATAAAACACATAAAGTTGCAGCTAGCATTTCCTCAATAGTTGAAATAAATAAGAGCCCCATTTTATAATCTAAAATTATCTATTTTTTACATATTTTCTACCCAAAAATATTTTTAAAAGTCATATTTTGCATTAACTCGGTTAAAAATTTCTAAATAATTTTTTTTCTATAATTGATTTTATTACAAAACTATATACAGTTGGGACTTTTCATTTAAAGATAACTAATTCTAATCAATGACTCCAAATACATAGGTTGAATTTGACATTCTCTCTTGGCACTCTTATTTAATGTTTTTTGATTACTTAAATAAAATTAATTCATTCTAAAAGATTTAATATAATCTAATACTATTAAGTCATCTAATTTCTAGCTTGAGTCTACGAATGTTATAATCAAAATTTATTCTGTTTAGAGTTTTCTATAACATTGTCCTATCCATTTAGCTATAGAGTTGAGTAAAGAACTACAGAAAGTATAATAATTATGATCAACATAAATTAACTCAAATAGGTAGTGAAATTTTGATGATAAAGTTTCACTACAACAAATCTTATATGATTTTTTATGCATAAATGAATGTTTGTAAAAGGATAAAATGGCTTATATTTTAGTTTAATTCTTGTCTTATAATAAAAATAACTAATATTTTACTTTTACAATAGATTCCTTCAATAAATGTGTGATTATTCCTTATCAATTGCATGTGAATTCATTGTCTTTCCATTTAATATATGAAATAATGCACAAGTATTCATAAATATTTAGACTTGAAATTATGACCTTATTGGTGTGTTAAAAAACACACAATAAGTAGAAAAAGCTCAAAAACTTTAGAACACAAGGCACTAGAGAGCTATAAAAAAGATCACAAAAGTTTACCCTAAAACAATACACTGTATAGTTCTTGTGCCCTAGAACGATAAAATATAAACTCACAAACAAAAGGCACATAACCCAATAAAATAGGGAAAGTGAAGAGAGAAATGAATGAATGTAAAAATAATAAGGAATAATTAAAAAAACACTAGAAAAACACACTTATAAAAGCCTAACATTAACATGTAATTTAAAATCAAACAATTACACTGAAATAATGTAATTTTACAATTATTTAACTGTCTACATACAAAAATTAACTATTTATAGCTAACAATAATTGGTATGCTCTCTTGATAATGCTCTAGCTTTATGGACCCAAAATACAAGTGCACTAACTTGGAAGGTCTCAAAGGTCAACCTAAGAGGACCATTGACACTCTAGACAATGTGTTTGAAATATAGAATAATGGAATAAGAGGGTGAAATGTGGCCATGTGAAGAGGAGGACATGGTGGAAACTCAATAAATGCATCAATAATAATTGATTTGGATCAACTGTCAACAAATAGACAAGTACACCAAAATCCAATGAAATTTAATGACTAATAAATACTCAGGGATTAGTTTTAGGTGTCTACAAAGAAATATAATTAAAAATATATTTTAAAATTCTAATTTATATGCTTCTAGTTTGTAATTTCCTTAGTTCCACTTTTAGTGGTTCAAATTCAACTTAGTATGGTTTGAATCAAACTTAAAATGGTTCCAATACAACTTAAAATGATTCCAAATATTGAAATTCTAACCTTAATATTGAAAGCTTCTTTTTAATTGAATTTTGCAATAAATTGTATATTTAAGATTTTATATATAATGCATAAAAAGTTGGAAGAGGATAATTTTTTAAGGAGAGTATATAACAATATAAATTAAAACACTTATATTTGGTTACAAAAGCGAAAAATTATATTTACCTATCAAATTTGATAGTCAACCTCTATATCATAAAAGTTCTTAATGACAATTATTCATTCATTACTTCCCTTCAAATGTTAATAAATTTCATGGTAAAAGAAAAAACAATATGTATCTCAACTATTCTTCCTATTTCAATGTTGTGTTGTCACATTTCAAATCTTACTTGGCTTTCTCCATTGAAAAAATAAATAATAATTAAGAAATTTTAAATTATTATATTTTTTCGTACTTTCATTGCTAAAGAACTATAAGAATTATTTAAAATAATAATTTCTAGACAATGAACGAATAAAAATGTAAAAAAATTTATGTAATATTTTCAAAAATAATATTCAATTTTTACAAATTCTCAACTTAAAAAAATATTAAAATTAATTATTTCCCATTCTACTAATTATTCAACACTTTTTGTAATATTCTTATAATATAACTTTTTTAATTTTAAAAATAAAAATTTCAAAATAAATATATACACATACATTTATCGTGTGTATGAAATAATATAATTAAAATACAAGTATAAATCAATTTCAGCATACTTAACCCGTAGTCATTCGAATCGGTTGAAGCAAGTGCACATAAAACGACACACACCACCATCAAAAAAAAATTGGAAACAGGGTTCGTGCGTCCGCATATTAAATAGTTCGATTATTATTTTTTTAACAACTGTGCTGAGTAAAACACATTGAATACGAGGCGTGGCTCGAATATTAAACTCCTGTATGTATCTAAAATCTGATTAGTGGTCGCTGCCAGCGGGAAATTTCTTGGCACCCATGTGGTACAAATAATTTATTTTTTTGTTTCGCCCACCTTTTGGTCAACTTGATTGCATTTCACGACCCTAAAAAATTCAGTCCATGCAGGCCCCCGTCCTACCAGCCATGGTTATCTCGCATCTTGACGAGTCCACGATATTTCGGCTGTCCGTTAACTGTCGGTCCCGGTTTCTTCCTCCGCTGCCCAGCTCGTATTTTAGCAACGCTATTCAAAGCATATGGAGGTTAAAAGTTTACCTCTCTCTTTTCTTGCCGGCTTCTTGAACGGTATAATTGCGGGTCATAAGGATGGGGTTATTAGGGAAAGGATTGATATGTGGGAAAAGGAACCTTTTTAAATAAAAAGGGAAAATCTGGCGAAAAACATTTTGTTGGTTGGAAGCTCACCTCGGTTTGAAATGTATGAGAATGATTTTGGGCGGGGAGAACCTGGCGCTGTTAGAAGTGGGCTAGCGAATAAATTTGATGGGAAGGTCATTGCTTACTTTGGGAAGGAAGGGGGAGGAAGTGTGGATTTGGAAATTTTCGTCTAACTATATATAATGGGTGTTTTGGAAATTGATGAAGAATGGCTTTCCCCTTGACTTAAATTGTGTTTTTATTTATCAAAGAGTTCTCAAATCAGAATTGTGTGTATTGCATATTATCGTTGCTTTGCGTAAAAATTATTAGTTCTTGACCGTAGCTCACACTAGTCAACATGGATTCTTTTTATGCTAATATTTTTAATGTTTAGATTTTATTTTAACCATTTTCCAATACAAATTGTTTTTGAAAAATTTACTTAAATGTAACAAATTTGAAGTCTTATTCAATATACTTTTTAATTTTTTAAATTTAAATTCTAAAAGTAACATGTATAGCGTTTTAACTTTTAACTGTGACCAATAGGGTTTGTTGTTGTTGCCACTACAACCCTTTCCTCCTTGGTGGGCACTCCCCTCCATGACCCTACGATCCTTCTAAGAAGTTGTTTTCTCTCTATTGTTTGATATTCATAATGATGTAGTAGTTGAAAGGCTCATCTCAAATGTTATTACGAATAAGAAAAACATAAAAGAGGTAGGTAATCTACGGATGGTAAAGAGGTGGGATGATATGCCACTAGTGGAAATCCCTCAAACCCATGTAATTGAAAAACTATTTAATTTGTCTGAGTTGGTGTTGGTAGGAATTTTTATAGGAGCTTGGCCCTCTCTAAGATCGTTGGAGCCACGGGTAAACAAGGAATGGCGTCCAAAAGTATCGGGCAACATGGAAGTTGCAATGTGTGGAAGGGGTTTTCCCATGGCAATATTTTCCAGCAGAGAGGAAAAAGATTTCATTTTTGTAAGTGACCCTTGGTTCATAAGTCCTTGTGGGCTTTATCTAAATCATTGGAACCTTAACTTCGATTACAGGAGACACCATCTATCATTCTTATGTGGATAAGACTTCCTTTCCTACCCTTATATATTTTCCATAAAGAAGCCCTAAAGGCTATAGGTAATAGAATTGGAGCTTTCAAAACATGGGTTGAACATAAAGAGAACAACTTCTTAGTCGCTCAAATATGTGTGGAAGTTGATTTGGTTAAGGGTCTCCATTAATTGATTAAACTAAAACAAAACAATCATTCACCCAAATGCTAGACAATGAGAAAAATTCCATTCAAATGTAGTCTATGCCTTGAGCAGACGCATTTTCAAAGAGATTTCCTAAAAAATACATAGGACAATAGTAATTCAGATGGAAAAAATAACATTTTAACAAGTCTATCATCAAAATTCCAAAATATTTCCCAAATAGGCTCCCAAGTCAATGGGCCTTCATCCTCTCACCACTTCATGTTTCTTGAGAAAGAGGTTCTGCGATCAGATGAAGAGTTAGTGGATGACCCCAAAAATGAAGATACTCTCAAACAAGTCTTCGAAAAACAAACTAAAATTTAAAGTCACCCACAACCTAAGTGGAAGTAATAAGTATCCTAATGCAAATCAAAGAACTAGAATAAGAAGACAAAGAACCCCTGGCCTCCCCTCCAAAATCATAGTTAGGAAATGCCAATGATAAAAATGCAAAGTTGTGGGAAAAAGGGGTATCTAAAAACATCATAACATGAAAACAAGGAACTCTTGACTCTACTGTTAAATGAAAATCCATATTAGGTAAGCATTAAAATTTATTTCATGGAATATAGGGGATCTAGGGGACATAGTAAAAAAATCATGTATAAAAGATCTTCTCTAAACTGAAAAATCACACATTTGGAACATGTAAGAAGAGTAGTGAAGAAGAAATAGTGGTAGCAAGTAAAGTTTGGTCAAACAGTAAAAGCTTGTCTATTTACCTTAGAGGGGCTTTGAGGAGCCTCATAACTATGTGGCCTTTATAAAAGTATCTTGAGGACTCCTCTAGGAATGATAATTGGATCATAACATCTCTTTCTATGAAGGATACAAATGCAAACCTCACTATCACAAATATACATTCTCCCAATCATTATAATAGTAATTGTATTTTTATCTATCCTTCAATGAAAATGTTCTCTCGTTCAAACCCATCATCTAGATTCTAGGTGGGTATTTTAACCTTCTTATCGATTAATAAAGAAAGAGAGGTGGTTTATTTGTTAGAGATAGAGATAGAGAAAAGGTAGAAGAAATAATCAATTATCATGATTTGCTAGACCTCAAACCCAACAAAACAAATTATACATGGACTACTAAAGATGCAGAAGTGCCTACATTCTTACTAGCTTTGATAGATACTAGATTTCTAGGGAATTATTGGATTCTTTTCATCTTGCCTTCTCCAATATCCTTCTTATTATCACTTTTTATCATGAGCATATTCTCATTTATATTTAGCAGACAATGAACTTGAGTCCAATCCCTTTCAAATACTCCTCACATTGGTACAAGGAAGAGGGTTTTGAATGAATGGTCAAAGATGCTTGACCACTTTCTTCTAACCCTTTTCTTGGCCAAATTTGGGTGAATAAATTATAGGTTATCAAGGCAATGATGACGAGTTGGGTTCTCTCCCATAATAAACATCATAATTCTAAATCCCTTAAGCTTTAGCTTGAAGAAATCCAAAATATGATTGAAGAGGAAGGTCCATCCTCTTAACTTCTCTCAAAGGAACAAGAATGCTTCAACATGCTACTACAATTTTTGACCAGTGAAGAAAGAGATTGAAGGTTAAAATCAAGGATGTTTTGGCTCGCTAAAGGTGTCTAGAATACAAAATACTTCTTCAAATAAAATCGATAGAGAAGTAGTTTTTTTTTCTATTACAAGATTCTATTCACTTAATGATGAAGTCATAGAGTTAGTGAAGGGTTTAAAAGATATCATATTTAACCCTTTTAACAACTATTATAGGAAGAGGTCATAGATAAAATGGCTTAATTGAATAATCTTCCAGAAAATATTCCCCTTCTTGTCACCTCTATGAAAAATCAATACTAAAATGAACCAATTAAAACAAAGGTGCTAAAGAAAATTGGTGTTCAATATGAAAAGGGATAAAGCCCCTAGTTATCATGGTTTCAATGCCAACTTTTATCAATACATTTAGGATACTATTAACACTAATCTCCTTCAAATGGAGGGAGATTCCTTGTTGCACCATAAACATCATGAAGGAATCAACTCCACCTCTCTTGCCTTGGTTCTGAAAGAATCTTAAGTTGCTAGTATCAGAAGGTACATATAAATCTTTCTATGTAACACTTCCTAAAAAATTGCAAATATATTTGAAAGTGTGGCCCCCATCCTCATTTTAGAATAGAAAACTAGTTTTGTGACTCATAGACACATCTTTGATGGGATCATTCTGACACAATATGCCATACACTCTATTAAACATGCCAATAAAAAAATAATGGCCATAAAAATGGACATGACTAATGTGTTTGATAAGATACATCATGAAGATATCTTCAAAGCTTTGCATAAACTAGGATTTGAAGAAGATGTGGTAGATTGGATAAAATATTGTATTCACCACCCTTGGATTTACTTCTTGATCAATGGTAATCCCACATTTTTTTCAATCTTTCTATAGGTCTGAGGAAAGGGTGCCCTCTCTGCCCCTTGATATTATTTCTACTAAAAATATTGTTAGGAAACTTTAAATGTAAATGACACTTAAAATTTTCTTAGGCATCCCCACCTTTAAATGGGGGAAAGAGATCAACCACACTCAATTTTCAAATGATACATTTCTTTTGGGTAGAGCTTCCTAAAAATTGCCAAGGGATTTGGCAACACCCTAAAAGTTTTTAAAGAAGCTATTGGTGGCAAAATAAATGGATCTAAATCTACTTTATTTTCTTCTCATCCTCATCCTAGGGATGTTGCCAAGATATCCAACATTCTTGGATTTAAGGTTAGTAATGATCCCTACTTCTTAACCTTGGAGTGCTTATCTCTTTAAGCAATCTTAAAGTCTAGCATTGGGAGAAAATCCTCTATGAAATGAAGGATAAAATCAGAAGTTGAACTAATTAATAGTTGATCCCTCTAACTTGAGTTATGATAATAAAACAGTGTTGGAAACACTCCCTATCTATGGAATGAGTTTCACATGTGCCCCTAAAGGCATCATTCACAAAATGGAGTAGATTCTTAAAAAATCCATGTGGGAAGGAGGAAAATCCATGTGGGGAGGCAAAGATGATGGAAAAAAAGAAAATCCATTTGGTGAAAGTGGGAATGAATAATAATGATTAAGAAAGAGGGTGGGCATGGATTGAGAAGTATTCAAGATCACCAGAAGGCCTTGGTGGCCAAACTATTATGGAGAATGATCACTTCTAAATATGCTTGGCTACGTTTCTTCATGAAAAATATGATGACTACCTAAACAATGGGGTGCTTCAAGGAACTTTTACCAATAAAAAAACACAATTTTGAAAAAAACATTGAAAATGATAAGGATATCATATCTCCAAACCTTTCTTAAATGTTTGGTAATGATGCTAATATCTTATATTGAAAAATAAAATAATGGGACATTTCAGCCTAATATTTCTAATAGCTTGAAAATTTGGCTCACTACAAACGTTGTCTTTCTTCTCAAACAATTGATAAACGTTAACTCTATCCTATACATCAAGACATACTCGGGACTATACCATTAGGAGTTGAAGAAGGATTGGGAAATTTTGTCAACTTCTATGGAGGGAGGAATCCCTTTGGACCCTGATGCTATGGATAAATTGATTCGGGGGAATATTAAAGCTTTTGACTAGGGGTTATAAACTATTCAAAAGGTTATTAACCCTCATTGCCTAGATGGAAACAAATATGGTATAGAAGTTCTATCCTGAAGAGTAATTTATTCATTTGCCTTCTCTATCAAAATCAACAACCCACTCTAAATAATTTAAAGAAAAGAATCATTACAGGTCTGAACTGGTGTGGTCTTTGTCAAATGAATTTCACTGTATTTATGTCAAGGAGGTCTGGAAACCATTGTTTCCAACCTCAATATTTCTTTTCAGGTCCCATCTTCTTTTCGGGAGGCTAATGACTTGTCTTTTCAAGGGCTTCCAAATATTTAAGCCTGGTCTGTTGATGTAAATCTTCTTATTCCCACATTTTTTTTTTGCGAAATTTGGAAAGTAATCCTCCTTTTTATCGAGAAATTCTCTGAAGTGGCTAGAGCTCTCAATATAGAGTGAGTATCCAGTTGGAAGTAAAACTTGGTTTTGAAATCAATCTTCAGAATTCCTCCATGTTTTACAATAACGAGCAAGGGGAGCAAAGGGCTTTAGTCAATGGGGACCGTAATGAACAGAGGGATTGAGCCAGTGGAAAATATATATGCATATGATATACCATTATATTATATATCTAGATTAATATGGTGGCATACGGTGGCAATTTGCTTGAGGTGCTCCGCAGAACGTGAGTCAGTTGAATTTTGAAAATCCTGCTCAACCTAATGCCACCTGGACAATATCCACCTGATCCACATTGAAAAATAATTTTGGAGGAAAATAATCACTGCGCTTCCTCTAATTGAGTTGCCTCCATTAGAACTTGCTTCTGCTTCCACTCCGCGTATGTTATACCAAAGTTTCTTTGCCGCTCTACCTGTTTTTCCTTGGAAAGGCAAAATCCTCTTTCATTATTTGAAAGGCAAAAGCAGATTGATATTTAGCCTAAATCCTCTTTCACTATTTGAATTTGTTTGTCAGGGTTATTATCTCCAACTGTCTTCAATTGAACAAAGCAGAACAGAGTATACATATATGGAGTGATACAACACAATCTTCTCATGGGCCTTTATTCACTGCATCCGTCTTAGTTTTTGCTGCAAATTACATAGTAAGGAACATAAGCTTCCAGGTTAGAAAACTAAAAAATTATACAAGAGGTACATTGACAACGATATTTCTTTTTAAATAGACTAATGTTCCTCCTGAGAATCCGGATGATGTTGGGGACCTAACGATGACCAGCAGATGGTGCAGAATATACTTGGTATGAAGGGTGGGCAAGGAGATTCCAATTATGCCCATAATTCATTAGTTCATGATATTAACAACACTGCAATTATTCATTTTTATAAGATCTTGTAATGAATTGTCAGATTTAATGCAATGGATGTGCACATAAATATGGTGGAATCAGTAAAAACTATTCTTCAGCATAGCAACTAGGAAAATATGAGGATGCAGTTGACTGGAGTAGTATCAAGAGTAGCGGATTCACATTCTGCCACATGGAAGAATACACTTGTGGCAACATAGACCAATGTTAGCAGGTGCCAGAAATTGAGATTTTTACTTCACTGATCTCCAGTCTACTGATTTCAATTATCTATCTAAAATGTTGCCTCCAACCAAAAAAAAATTGGCAGTTGGAAATGATTATGATTTGAAGCCTTTGGCCCCAAGATCTTACTTCGCTATCGCTATGTGTGAATTCTTCTATCAGGTTCCATTGGCTTTCACGGGTACGTCATAATACCTAAAAAATGGCTTGATACTTTGTGTTATCGTATGTTAACTAGTGATTTGATATAATTGTAGTTTCTTGACAATGTTGAAGACAAAAGCTTTCGTGCACGGAGCAGTAGTCATGTTTACACTTGAAGAAGCAAGTTGTCTTAGGGAGATATGGTTCGTCACTTAGAAATTGCATTTGAAGAGTTATTCAATGAGCTATATACCCACACCTTCCCTCCAGTCAGTCTGTGTGTGTGTGTGTTTTGCTTCAATAAATGAGGGTCAATCATTTATTTTTGGTATATGTGTGGATGAAATGGGATGGTCTTATTGAAAAAAAGAATTGGGGATTATTTAATAATTTATGTTTCTGACTTAAGCATAACTAGCACAATCAATATGTACAAATGTTTGTCATCAATTGTTGTCTATATAAAAAAATGTTCTGATGACACGTTTCGATTCCATGGCTTGCCCATTTTAATGGTAATGACCTAATCTTTTCGACTGCACATGCATTTGAAAACTATTTTTGAAATGTTCAATTTATTATCGACCAAAGTTCATGCATGTTGGGTAAGCTTCACCATGATTCAATGAAAATCTTGAAGAGTTGAGGAGCATAATGGAAAACAAGGTCATTTGGGAGAGAAAGTGATGTAAGTAAGCTAGGAAAATTTCCTTCACATTCAATGAAAATGTAAGAGAACAGGAAGAGGAAATGATCAGGACATTTGTATATAATTATGATAGAGTATTGTTTGATAATATTGTGGAAGTTTATTTAGCGAGTAAGCCCTTGAAAACTAAATTTTTATTCAAGATTGCTAATAAAGCATCTGAAAATACAAATTTCGGGGGATAGTATTTTGCTTATGGGAGCGAGTAAGCCCTTGAAAACTGAATTCTTATTCAAGATTGCTAATAAAGCATCTGAAAATACAAATCTGGGGGGATAGTAGTTTGCTCATGGGAGCTTTACTCTGTCATAGATTTTGGGTTTGATATCTAGTGGTGACTTCTTATAAATATGTCCATGACTTATCTTATAAAATAGTAAAGACTTCATAAATAGTAATGTGAAGAATTTATAAAATAACACTTTTTGAATTTTGTAAGAAAATAAAATTTAAAAGTTAAATTTGATGGCTATATAAATGTATTTAATTCTTTTTTCCATAAAATTCAATCTATTTTTTTGGTAGGCTATATCATTTGAAGGATGAAATTTTTGAGATAAAACCTACAAATTATTATGATAAATAGATATTGTGTTTAATTTTTCCTTCTTTTACTTTGAACTTTACTAACATTTTTTGGAATTGTTGAATAAATAACTGTCATAAAAAAACTTTCATGACATAAAGGGTTGATCGTCAAATTTGATCTCTAAATACTAGTGTTTACCTTTTATAAACAAATACAAGTGTTCTCTTCTATAATCAAATACAAGTGTGCTCGTGAAGAGTGTTGATGTGTCAAACCTAATTCCAATCATTGTTGATCATGATATAAAATGTTATAAATTTATATCCCTCTTTATACTAAATATAAAAAATTTAAAAACCTGTAACTCATGTTCCACTAAAATGGTTACATGTGTATTTCATAGACCCCCAAATTATATCTCAATATGTGAATACATGTACCAAAATATGAACCAAATTAATAATTTGAACCAATATGAACCCTTTGAAGCATATTTATCATAAAATTTGAACTATCTATATATGGAGACTTGAATTTTTGTGACAAACCCACTAATATTCCCGCTTTTGAAATGAGAAATGCAGCATATGAATTACTCATATCAACAACAAAAAAAAAGTTTAATGCATCATGTTATCTATAAAGATATAATCATTTAGAAGCATGTGTTAACATTTGGAGAATATGTCACATAGTATGAAAATATCAACAAAACATGTATGAAACTTGTAGTGCAAGGGATACAAGTTTCAAGTCAAGATATATATAGAAAATTAGGTATACAATAGTAATCATCATAGATAAAACCCATGAATAATAACCTTTACATAAAAGGAGCATGATATGGATTATGACACCACATACAAGAAGAAAAGTACATGATATGGATCATAACACTACAAATTTAGCAAAAATTCTTAGATATATCCACTCATAATAACATAATGTAAATGTTATGATGGATATAGTAAATTACATGCAATATAACTCAATGTCATACAAGGCAAAAGCCACACACATTGGACAATCAAATGCCACATAAAGCAAGAGCCACACACAACAGAAAATCAAATGTAACACAAGGAAAGAGTCACACAAAATGGAAAATCAAATGTCACACAAGGCTAAAGCAACACACAAAGGACACTCAAATGTCACATAATAAGGCAAGAGCCAATAAAATGTCATAGAATGATAAACCCAATCAATCAAAAGTCACTAAAGAAGGCAATGGATATACGAAAGTGTTATGTAATTAAAACATAATTAATCAAAAGGTTGTATAATAAGGCAAGATTCATAGAAAGAAAGAGTTATAGAATAATATAATCAATCCAAAAAATGTTACAAAATGAGGAAAGGCCAGAAGAAAGAGGCATATAATGATACACTTAATCAAGAAAAAGTCATGTACTAAGGATAGAGGCACACAAAAACTAATCTATGATTAACCTATATAAAATTAAATATAAATAATGAAACATAGAATGAGTCAAATAATCTACACCATTAATCCATGTCAAAGTCACAACATAGAAAAATAACATTTCCATGAAATGTAGCACTACAAAGAATATAACTAAATGCAAGGCATGTATAAGAAATAAATGAACATGATAACTAGAAATTTCATAGAAAGATATAAATTATAATAATTTAACCTATGGAATGAGATGCACACCTAACATTTCAATGGCCCCTAAGTATAGGAATGACCTGCATACATATATATGTATGCAGGTCATTCCTATATTCAGGGTCCATTTAAATGTTGAGTGTGCATCTCATTCCATAGGTTACATTATTATAAGTTATATCTTTCTATGACCTTTATAGTTATCATGTTCATTTATTTCTTATACATATGAATATGCATATGAAAAGAGATATGTAATCTACAAAACATGTGATAAATAACATAAATAAATATTGTAAACTAGAAAACATGTTATACTTGGGTATTGGTTTTGATTTATTTTTTTGAAATTTTAAAATATTTTGAACACATGCATAGAATAAAGGAAAGACAAACACAAAATTTTCATAAATAGATTAATAAAAATGATCCAAATAATACATAGCATATGTGAATGAATAATATGTATCAAACATAGTAGCATAGTAATATGAAGGAAGTGAAAAAATAAGCATGTTCCTAATATATATGTGAATCACAACATTGTAGATTGTGAGAATACATGGAGTTTATTGATGCATGAATAAGAGTGACCTAAAACATAGGAAATGCATATGTAGATACAAGTAAAAGAATAAAATCAGGTTAGTCACCTCTGACGAGTTTGTTAGACTATAGATGGATTCAGGGTCTATAAGCATCTAAAGTATTTCACATGTGTCTTGCACAATTTTTTTAGTATTTTTCTAATATAATATAAATAATATTAGGCAGATAAAAAAATGGTCAAGAGGTAGTGTATCTACTCATGCCATGATATTTAGGCATAGTTTATGTGATTATGTAAGCTCAATATAGGTTGGATAACAAGTATAGATAATCAATATGTAGAGGTGATCAAGTAATATGTTACAAAATAAAGTGCATTGGGATGTGGTTTTATAAAGCATGCATCATCATATGAAATATGGCACAAATTTTTGGATCAAGATAAAGAATTAGAAGGCAAAGACTAAATAAAAATATCATAAGTGAAGGGCTAAAATAATGATCAATTTAATAACATATGTACACATGTAGGTCAAAATAAAATAATAGAGAGAATAATAAATCAATCAATTGTCAAGAACCTATGTACATTATATTATGTTCTTACTAACCAATGGTCCCTTCAATGGGATCCTCACATGTATATATTGGATACTTCAACCACCATTTATGTCTATCATTTATTGAATTTTTTATTGTATCATATTTTGTATCATGTATCTTAGTTTCCTTTGTATAATAATTATATTATTGTCTTAGCATAACTTGAAGAAAAAATTTCTTCTTTATTTTCTTACTATGAAGAAGCTTCCTCCCCTGAAATGGTAATAGTCACACAATTGAAGTCAAACATAATATAGTCATTATTCTTACCAAGTGTGGCACCCAGTGTTCTTAACCATGACCATCCTATTAATGCATTGTATTGATCCAAATTAGGGTCAAAATTAAATATAATGGAACATGTTTTGAGACTAAGAGTTGTCAAAAAATCAATAGATTTGATGCATTGTTTAGGTTTGTAATCTTACCCAAATTTTGATTTTCATATTTAAGAGATTGGAGAAATGTTATGCTACATACATTGATTTCATAAAAAAAAATGATCTCAACATTGGTGAATTTCATACTATCTATGTAAGGGCTAAGAATCAAAGAATCTAAATATGAGGAATTATTTTTAGTTATCCAATTGAAAATCATGTTCTTGATATTAAATTTCTTATTTACCTCTTTCATAATTACACTTCCTTTTTATAATCACCTAAAATTGGTATTTGAGTGATAAGAGTGATAGTTGAGACTACTTATCCCTATCTTAACCCTAGACTTATCCTATATCATATTATTTCCATTATCTATCCTTTGTGTGGGCCATAGGCATCCCTACTCATCTCAAATGAAATCTCAAACCCTCATTCCCCAATCCTGATCCTTTGTGCCTAGTGTTCTGCCAACTAGATAATAGTGCTATACTAAGGATACTAGAGCCACATGACAATAGTGTCCCCAAAATGGTGCCCATGTCCTTTACCCTAATTTTATTGATCATAAATATTTTCAAAAAGAAAAGCTTTCTAAGGTTGACCTAGACATATTTTATTATCCACACAAGCAATAAAACACTATAAATAGATGACTTTAATCCCTTTATCCACTAGATGTAAATTAGATGCAAAATACCTATTCAAAGATGAAACAAGTTGAGAAAAATTAAGGTTATCAATCTATATTCTACCCTACTTTTGCATACTACCATCTACAACATCTCTAAGCTCAACTTTTCTAGATTTCCAATCTCACGTGCACTCAATGCACTCAAGGACACTATGAGACTAGAATCATTTGCACTTACATAAACACTTAGGTGGGGATAACTACATTAGAATTGATCCCTGCTCAGAGTATTAGTATGTAATCAACTCTCTTCATAATGGGGTGTTGAGGAAGTCTAGCCTACTCTACTAACGAACACACTTTTAAGATCATACCCTAATTACAATGAGTATTAGGGTTACATCATAAATCAATCATTACAGTTATAATATACAGTTACAAAAATTATGCACATGAGAATAGACCCTACAAATCTATACATATGTGCACTTAGAAGTTTGGGACAATCCTACATAGGAAACATTAGTGCCAATATCAAGACACTAGAGACACATGGTGATAGCATCTAAATGTGGTGATATTTTCTAGGATGGGTTATGACATAGTAATCCAATTTATGACAGACCAAATTCTATCTCTATTTCCATCACTCAGATTTTTTCTATCATGTGTTTTCCAAATAAGTCTTTATTTGTTAGATTTATTACTATTTTTAGAAAATTCAAAGCTAGTCTATTATATAAAAAAATAGTGGAAACATTTTATTCATATTATTTCCTTGATTTAGTCTACTCATACCTTTAATCAAATGTAGGATTTACATAAGCTAAACACTAAAAAATTTAAAACATTTGGTGTACTCGACTTAACTTTGAACATTGCTCAAACTCTAACCCTAGATGCTCTTAGGGTTTGTATCCTTTTTGTGACTATACTCTAATTTTTAGTTTTAAAATTTTATATTTTTTTCAAAATTTGGTTTTTTAATCTTTCTTAGATTTCTTTTTAAATGTTAAAAATATACAATCACTTATTTTCTTACTTCCTAAACTACAATGGCAAAGTTCAATAATTGATTTGATGAGACCAATAAGAAATAATTATAATATTTTATATCCAAACATGTGGATATGAAAGATGACCTCATCACTATTATTCAAAAAGAACTACAAAAATCAAATGATGGTCAATATTAAAGTCCCATAACTAATAACATTATTACACCTATAGTTGGTCCAACCTAGCTAGCACATCTTATTATACTAATTCAACAACCTTTAGTGATAGCTACACCTATTGTGGCTATTTCCTCCACTCTATATGTACAATTATTTGTACATGAGGTTCATACTCTATAGGCTAAGGTGTTACATATTGAAAAGGGAGCTACTAGGACATCACAAGCCTTAGATTCTAATATTCTCTTACATACACCTTTAGCACATCACATAGCGGCAACTCCCTTGCCATACAAATTTTTGGCACCTAAAATTACATTATATGATGGAAATGGTGACCTAGATCATCATCTCCAATTTTTTCATGCAACATGTTTGGACTAATTTTCCAATGATTGGATTCTCACAAACCTGTTTTCATGTAGTTTAAAGGATTATGCCTTACAATGGTTTTATGACTTACCAAACCAATCTATCACAATATTTAATTATTTAGAAGAATTTTTCTTTATCACACTTCTCCATCAATATTAGTGACAAGATATCATATGCTCAAGTTGCATAGTTGAAACAAAAGTTAAATGCACCTATAAAAAAAAACATCTTATGATACAAGACTATATTAGCTAAATTTAGTAGCCCCATAGTAGACAAATATTCTTCCACATAATAAAACAGAACAAAGTATACAACAAAATATTCTCATGGAAATTTATTTAGTGCATCAGTCTTAGTTTTTTCACCAAAGTACATATCAAGTAACATAGGCAAACTAAAAAAATTATATAATGATATTTATTTTTAAGCAAGCAAATAGTGTAGAATGTGCTTGGTATGAAGGGTGGGAGAGGAGATTCTAATTATGCACATAATTCATTAGTTATTGTTATTAGCAACACTGCATTTTTTTTCATTTTTATAATATATTCTTATGAATTTTAAAATTTAATGCAATAGTTGTGCACATAAATAAGGTGGAAACTATTCTTAAAACATATTCTTAAGATGGAAACTAGGAAAATATGAGGATGTAGTTGAATAGAGGATTATCTAAAGTAACACATTCACAGTCTACCATATGGAATAATATACTTATGACAACATTGACCATTGTTATCAAGTGCTAGAAATTTAAATTTACTTCACTGATCTCATATATATTGATTTAAAATATTTATTTATAAATGTTTCCTCTAACCAAAAAAAATAGAAAATGGAGATGAATATGATTTGAATCCTCTAGCCACAAGATATTACTTCAATGCCATTGTGTGTGAATTATTCTATCAATGTCCATTATATTTCATGGGTACATCATATGCATACCTAAAATTGGTTTTGTACTTTATGTTATCATATATGTTAACTAGTGATATGATATAATTACAGTTTCTCAACATTGTTGAAGATAAAAACTCTCCTACATGGAGTAGTAGTCATGTTTAAAGTATAAGAAGCAAGTTATCTTAGGATATATGGTTCATCATTTATAATACACATTTGAAGAGATATTCAATGAGGTATAAACCCACACCTTCTCTCTTGCTTGTTCTTAGATATATATTTTATTTTGTTGCTTCAATAAATGAGGGTGATTCACTTAATTTTGGTATAATGTATGAAATGGGAGGGTCTTATTGAAAAATAAAAATGGAATTCATTCAATATCATATGATTTAGACTTGAGTATAACCAACACAACCAACATGAACTAATGTTGGTCATCAACTGCTATTGACCAGCATAGCCATTACACATAAATGTTGGTCTTCGACTGTTGTTGATGAAAAAAATTGATATGTTGATGGGTTTCAACTCCATGACCTACCCATTTGAATGGAAACAACCTAACCATTTAAACTATGTTTGTATTTCAAAATTATTTGTTAAATGTTTAATTTATTAGCGACCAAAGTTTATGTGTGTTGGTTAAGATTCATCGTGATTCAATCAACATATTGAAGACTTGAGGAACAAAATGAAAAAGAGGGTTTTTTGTGAGATAAATTGATGTAAGGAAGATGGGAGAATTTCTTTCACATTTAGTGACAAATGTAAGAGAAGGGGAAGAGGAAATGTTAGGACACTTGTATGAAATTATGATAGAGAATTGTTTGATAATATTGTGGAAGTTTATTTATGGAATAAGCTATTGAAAAATGAATTATTTTTTAAGATTTATAAGAAAGCATCTTAAAATAAAATATGGGGTGACAATATTTTTCTCATGGGAGGTTTACTCTATTGTATATTTTGGGTGTGGTCACTTCTTACAAATATCTCCATGACTTATCTTACAAAATAGTAAAGACTTCAAAAATAATAATGTGAAGAATTTGGAAGATTTTTTTTTTGAATTTCATAAGAGAATAAAATTTAAGGGTAAAATTTGATGGAATTATGATTGTATTTAAATTTATTCATTTATTCATAAAATTCAATCAATTTTTTTGTAGATTATATCATATGAAAGGTGAATTGTTTGAGTAAAAACCTACAAATGATTATGATAAATATATATTGTATTTAATTTTTCATTATTTTACATTAAAATTTACTGAAATTTATGGTAAATGGTCAATGAATAGCTATCATTAAAAAAATTCATGACACAAAGGGTTGATCATCAAATTTGATCCCTAAATACAAGTGTTCACCTTTTGCAAACAAATACAAGTGTTCATGTTTGTAATCAAATACAAGTGTGATTGTAAAAATTTCTCATGGACCAAATTTAATTCCAATCAATGTTGATAATTATATAAAATATTATAAATTTATATCCCACTTTGTGCTAAATATGAAAAATCTAAAAATATGTAACTCATGTTCTTCTAAAATGGTTACATATGTATTGCATATGCCTTGAAAAGCTATCTCAATATGTGAATATATATACTAAAATCTAAACACAATTAATAATTTGAACCAATATGAACCCTTTGATTCATGTAATTCATCCTATAATTTGAGCTATCTATATATGGAGACTTGAATTTCTACGACAAGCCCACTAATATTCTCCCCTTTTGAGATGAGAAATGTAGCATGTGAATTAATCATATAAAAAGAAAAGAGTTTATTACATCATGTTGTCTAAAAAGATGTAATTTTTTGGAAGCATGTGTTAACATTTAGAGAATATGTCATCATAGTATGAGAATATCATCAAAACATATATGAAACATATAGTGTAAGGAATATAAGTTTCAATCCTATATATATATATATATATATATATATATATATATATATATATATATATTAGTTACATAATAGTAATCATCAAAGGTAAAACCCATGAATAGTAACCTCTACAGAAAAAGATCATGATATGGATCATGACACCACATACACAAATAAAGGTACATTATATAGATCATGACGCTATCAACATAGTATAAAATCCTAGATGTATCTACTCATAACTAGATAATTCAAAGTCCATGAAAAATATAATAAATTAAATTCAATATTTTTCAATGTCATACAAGGTAAGAGCCACACACATTAGACAATAAAATACCACACAGAGTGAGATCCACACATAATGGAAAATTAAATGTTACACAAAAAAAGAGCCGCATGAAATTTAAATAAAATTTCACATACGGAAAAAACAAAACATAAAGGACACTAAAATGTCAGATAATAGGGCAAGAGCCACAAAAAAGGCATAGAATGATAAACCCAATAAAGCAAAAGTCACCACAAAAAGCAAGGACCCTAAGAAAGAGTTATAGCAACATATCAATGTGAAGGAATTGCAAAAAATAAACATACCCCCATTATATATGTGAATTGAAACATTTTAGATCATTAGAATATGTGGAGTCTATATATGCATTAATAAGATTGACTTGAAACATAGTAAAGGCATTTATAGATGCAATCAGATAGGTTAAAAAATAAGAAAATTGTGTTAGCCACCTTTGATGAGTCTGTCAGACTATAGCTAGATTTAGGGTCTGTAGGCATCTAAAATATTCTGCATGTTTCTTGCATATTTTCATCGTCTAATTGTCATATAAGTCAAATAGTATTAGGTAGACCCAAAATGGTCAAGAGGTAATGTATCTAATCATGCCATGATATTTAGGCATAGTTTATGTGATCATTTAATCTTAATGTAGGCCATACCAAGTATAGATAATTAATATGTAGAAGTGAGCAAGTAATATGTTAAAAAATAAAGTGCATTGGGATGGGGATGCATCATCATATGATATATGTCCAAAATTTATATATCAAGATAAACAATTAGAAGGCAAGGGACAAACAAAAATATCATAAGAAAGTGAAATGACATAAGAATGGTCAATTTAATAACATATATGCATGTGTATGTCAAAATAAAATAATAGAGAGAATAATAAATCAAGCAATCATCAAGAAGCTATGTACATTAGATTATGTTCTTACTAACCAATGGTTATTTCAATGATATCCTCACATGTATATCTTAAATGATTCAACCACCATGAATGTATATCATTTGTTGATTTTTTTATTATGTCATATTTTTTATTATGTTTCTTAGTTTCCTTTGTAGCAGAATTGTATATTATTGCCTTAACACAGCTTGAAAAAATAGTTTCCATTTCATTTTATTGATACAAAGAAGTTTCATCTCTTGAAATGATAATAATCACACAATTGAATTCAAATGTAACATAGTCATGATCCTTACTATTGACACTTGGATTTTCACCCTTGAGGAGATGCTCATCTCTCCTCATCCAAGTGGCATAATGGATTCATCTCTCTTACTGTGGGTGACAATTTCGTTGAGATGAATATCTAGATAAGGGGATATCTCCCCTTTATGCACCCTTAAAGCTCTTTATAACCTATCGATTGTGTATGAAAATGGTTAAGGAAAACAACTAATAAACCATACAGTGATGCACCAATGTACAATGTCCTCCCAATTGACTGAAACCACTACTTAAAGACAAAAAAGGTGTTTCTCACACAAGACTCACAACTCAGGATTCATCACTACATCAATGCTTCATATGCTAGATTCAAGAAGGTATATGATTCTTAGGAAGGGAAAGAATGATTACAAATAGGGATAAAATCATGGACCACTTATAGGATATCTCTACACTTAAAAAATAATAGTAGCAAAGACCTGAAACAATCTCCTTTCTACAAATTGGTATACCATCAAGAGTACAAAGCTAGAAAAGACAATCTTTCACTCGAATATACCAACAAGATTCAAGTCATTACTCAATATTACATCATATGAGTGGCAACAACACTTGTATATTTATTCAATAGTTCTTGAATTATAAATCTATCTAGATTTTTCCCAATAACCAATGGAGGCTCATAAAAGAGATGAAAGAATGCATATATATAGCTTTTGAGAGAGGAATAAAAAAGGAAGTCCAAAGGTCACTCGGACATGTGTCACCTTGAGAATATTGGTTAAAATTCCATGTGAAATTAGAGTGAGGTGGGTCATGCCATGTCAGGAGGTCTACTTTTCCAAAACAAGTCATGAGAATGGTGAAAAGTGGCATAAAACCTTCAGAATTGGCACAGGAAACTACCTCCATCAAATACCATCCATAAACATTTGAAACTAAAAATAAGAGAGTCAACACATAGTACTGCTCAAAGTAAATGGAACTCATTGTGATAGTTAGATAATGTTTTTCATAACTTCCAATCATACTTTAGACACCTGTGTTTGTTGATTTCATAGAAGCTCTTTGATTTGGTTGGCTACTAGTAATAACTCAAATCATTAACCTATCCACTCTTTGCTTGCTTTGTATGTGCACTAGATGCTCAATATTCTACCATTTTTACCTCAACATTTTCCCTCAAGTTCCCACCATGCATGTTTTGAATACAATGACTAGTTTCCAGAGTTTGAAATTGACATTTGGTGGGTGATCACCTTCCTTATTCATTTGAAACATTTTACTCAAACTTAATTTTCTTTTAGACTTTTCCCAAGTGTTCTAACTATGGAAAGTTCCCTTCGAATCATGGAAAGTGCCCTTTAGCTTTCCTAAAGACACCATTCCCAAAAGGAAAGAATATCCTTCAGGGAAATTGAAAAGTACCATCAGCTTTCTAAAATGGGCCTTTAAAATTCTTGCAAATGAATACTCCAAAATAAAAATTATTCCTTCAAGTTTTTGTAAAATTCCCTTCTGAAAGGAAAATACCCTTCAAAAAAAATTTACAGGACCATTTAGAAAGATTGAAGTACCCTTCTAAAAAGTTGCAAATGACCCCTTTGGAAAGATTGAAGTAGACCATTTCATGTAGAAGAACCTTTTCTAGAAAATTGTTTTAGACAAAATTTCTAAAACAATCCTTTCAGAAAGATTATGCAGATATTTTTCCCCATGAAAATATAACCCTTAGATCAAAAATATATCCTTTGAGGAAATTATTTCTAACAAAATGTCTAAGATAATTCCTGACACTTGAATAAAAATCCTAAAATAAATCTCTTGAAAGAATTAACACTTGTACTTTTGCCATAGGTATTATGTGGAACATCTCCTCCAAAGGAATTATGCATAATGGACCTAGCCAAAAGGTATAGACTAAGATGGTTGAGCTTGAATGAATATATCCAAAAATGTTTTTGAAGTAATTAGTTGAACATGAACAAATCTACTTGGGCTTCAATGAAGGACCTCTAACTTAGAACATAGGAAACTTGAACTAGGATAAACAAACCCACATGATCAGTGTCCTTTGTAACTATTGCACGTGTAAGATCTGGCACTATGAAAATGCTCTTTAAACCCTACTCAAACCTCCTATAGTGATTCAAAGTAAATTAAAAGGGACTTAGACAACTAACTGATCAAAGATAATAGCATTCATATTACTTTGAAGAACCTTGAGCTCATACTAAGACATGATATTCACCCCTAAAAGATCTAACGGCCAAGTTTTCATATACGGGTTCCCAATTTTGACCTGCAGGGTCAAAATTTGGTAAACAAATTGGTGACACATAGGGGTAGTATGCTTGCTATAATAACTAGACCAATAGCCTTGTCAGTCCATTGGAATTATGGAGTCATCTAAGGACTGAAATAAATAACAAACCTTGACCATGATTTAGAATTTGATCAATAAGATAACTAGTTACCACCTCAAAACCACAAGGGAAAGAACAAACACACATGAAGACCAAATAAAACACACTTGTGCTACTAAGCACTTAGGAGAATCAAACACAATAGAGATAAAACTAATTATGTACAACTAACTAGGTATGATCTTCCCCCTCCTGGATTAAAGAGGAAAATTGAAAATTGTCTCACTTCATGCAATGAAAGATTGAATGAGTCAAGAAGTCTTTTATCTCTTATCATTGCTACCTCCATTCTTCTCATAAATTCTTCCATCCTTATTGGCATGACGCTCATTAAAAACCAAGTAACTCCAAATAATTTAACCAGGGAAATGAACTCTTCTTGTATATGATCACTCGCTTCATGTTTCTTCCCATTCACTTTCTCATGATCAACTCCCATCCTCTCTATAGGCATGACTTCAAAAGGATTGAATTCATGTTCATTAGAAACTTTAGGCCAATATGATATTTATCCATCCTTCAAAAGTTGATAAGTTCCTTCTAGAGGGTGATATCCACTCTTGATGACTTCAAATATATCATTCTTAAATTCACAATCCTCTTAAAAGAATAAACATGAAAGCTTATTTCTCCTTTGCATACTTAATTGAGTTCCAATGCCACCTTCTCCATCTTTGACCAATTGATAACTTCCTTGAAGAGGAGTATAATCTGCTCCAATTACTTCAAATAAGTCATCTAATGTTTGATCAAGAACCTCTCTTAGTTCGTCCATATTATCTTCTAAAGTAAGAAAATAATCATTGATCATTTCCTCCTTATCAAGTATGGAGGAAAAATCTTGTGAATTACCTTTTTGTTCACCAAAGGGGGTACCTATGGTGATTTCCTCCTCATCTACACTCATGAAGTCTCCTTGATCGGTCATGAATTGAGCATATTCTTCTTCATTTGCCTTTCTCAAGATAGGTTCCTCAGCACAAGGAAAACATTCTTCATCAAGAAATCAAAGGAATTCAACATAAGGACTCTTCAAATCAGATGGGTAATGGAATGTAAGGGGTTATTTTGAAAGATTATGACAAATAGGTTTAAACCTTGGGCCAAAATCACTTGATTATTTTCCTTCCACTTGAACAACACTTCATCAACATCAAAATTAACTTGAGGAATCTCTTGATGAAAGTTATATGGGGTGTGTTTAGGCATATGATCTCTATTTAGGTCTAAACCTTCCATCTCACCTTGATTAAGCATCCTCATCTTTGCCTCTAATTCCTCAATTTGTTTAGCTAGATTCTCTTAAAAGAGTCTTTCTTGGATCTCATATGAATCATCATAGAGATGGGGAGTATAAGAAGGCTGCCATGGAATACAAGAAGATTCTTGAGGAAGGGTGTAAGGGACTTGAGAAGGACTAGTTTCATTTTGCACTTCACACTCTTGAATAATACTTTTTTCTTCTTTCTTGCCCCATGATTTCTCTATTTCACTCTAGGTCATGATCTTAGGATTGGGACTCTCTTCTTGAGGAAAGTTAGGAGAGGTTTGTATAGGATCAAGCACATATTCAATTTCATATTATTTGACAAAATGTTTCTCATCTTGATGATAGGCAACAACTTCATTCACTTTCTCAAGATTTTGAGCTGGTTCATGATAGACATTTCTCTAACTTGGAATCTTGACATCATGTTGAGGGGCTTGATAGGGTTGACTCAATTTATTTTGGTGAGAAAGTGATATTTGATATAAATTATTTGGTTTACAAGAAGAGGGTTTATTTTGTATGGTAGAAGGCTATCTTTGGATGAAAAAGGCATACAAGGTTGATTGCCTTGAGTAGATTGACTCCTCTATCTTACTAGTTTCTCCTTCATGGATTGCATGGCTTGATATTGTCTAAACAAACACTCTTCCTTGTATATTATATCTTGTTAATATATATTTTTCTCATTCAACTTATCTATCTCCAACATTTGCTTCTCAAACTCCAACATTATCTCCCTAGCACTCTTGAATTGACTAGGAGAAGGGTAATTAGGAGAGCTGCTTGAGGTGATTCCATGAACAACATGAGCTTGATCAAAACTATACGAAGGAACATAAGAGCCATACTACTCAAAAATGGGATTATACATACCAAATATGATTTCTTGATACACTTGGGCTGCTTGACTAGCTGATTCAACTCGGAGTCACTATTGGTTTTGATTGAAATGCCTCTAAAAGGCTGATTGGTTGAAGAACACACCAAGGATTCTTCACCTCATTAGAAAAATAGTCCCACTGAGCATGAAAAAAACTATTAACACTTAGATTCACACCCTTAAGGATATGCTTAGCTCTCCTCATCCAAATGGCATCATGGAGTCATCTCTCTTGATGTGGTGACATTTTCATTGAGATGATTCTCTAGATAAGGGGATAACACCCCTTGATGCACCTTTAAAGCTCTCTCTAACCTCTCAATTTTGTATGGAAAGGGTTAAGGAAAAAAAAAAGAAACCAAGTGGTGATGCACCAATGTATAATTTCCTCCCAATTGACTAAAACCACTACTTAAAGACAAACAAGGTGTTTTTCACACAAGACTCACAACATAGGTCAATGTTTAATATGCTAAATTCAAGAATTTATATGATTATTAGGAAGGGAATGAATGATTACAAAGAGGGATAAAATAATGGACCACTTATAGGATATATCTAAACCTAGAAAATAATTCTAGGAAAGACATGCAATAATCTCCTTTCTACAAATTGGTAGAACATCAAGAGTACAAGCTAGAAAAGACAATATTTCACTAGACTAGACCAACAAGATTCAAGTCATTACTCAATATTATAGCATATGAGTGGAAAAAACACTTTTATATTTATTCAAGAGTTCTTCAAGTACAAATATGGTTATATTTTTCCTAATAACTAGCAAAGGATCTTAAAAGAGTCAAAAGAATGCATATATATATAGCTTCTGAGAGAGCAATCAAACAAAGGAAGTTCAAAGGTCACTCAAACATGTGTCACCTTGAGAATATTGGTTACAATTTCATGTAAAATATGAGTGAGATGATTCATTTCATTTTAGGAGGTCTACTTGTCCAAAAAAAGTCACGAGAATGGTGAAAAGTGGTTTAAAACCTTCAAAATTGGCACAAGAAACTACCTCAATCAAAGACCATCCATGAACGTTTGAAAATGAAAATAGGAGAGTCAACAAATATCATTAATTTATGGAAATATAACTCATTGCGATAGTTAGATAATATTTTTCCTAACTTCCAGTCATCCTTTAGACACCTATGTTTTTCAATTTCATGGAAGCTTTTTGATTTGGTCAGCTACCAGCAATAACCCAAACCATTAACCTGTCTACTTTTCACTTGCTTTGTCTATGCACCAAATGCTTAGGACTATACCATTTTTTACCTCCATGTTTGTCCTCAAGTTCCTTCCAAGCCTTTTTTGAATCCAATGTCTAGTTTTTTGCAGTTTGAAAAGGACATTTGGAAGACCATCACCTTCCTTATTCATTCAAAACATTTTCATCAGACTTAAGTTTCTTTTAGAATTTTTCCAAGTGCTCTTTAACTATGTAAAAACACCCTCCCAAAAGGAAAAAATACCCTTTGGGGAAATTAAAAATTACCGTCGGCTTTCTGAAATGGACCTTCAAAATTCTTGCAAATGAATCCTTTTAAAGGAAAATTGTCCCTTTGAGTTTTTTTAAAATGCCCTTCCAAAAGGAAAATACCCCTCAAAAAATTTGAAAAGGACCATTCCAAAAGATTGAAGTGTCCTTCAGAAAAGCTACAAATGACCCCTTCAAAAAGATTAAAGTGGACCATTTCCTATAAAAGCGCCTTTTCAAGAAAATTGTTTTAGACAAAATGTCCAAAACAATTCCTTCATAAAGATTGTGTAGATAATTTTATTGAAATAAATCTAACCCTTAGCTCAAAAATATATCCTTCAGGGAAATTATTTTAGACAAAATGTCCAAGATAATTCTTGACACGTGAACAAAAATCCTAATATAAATCTACTGAAAGAATTAACACTTATACTTTTACCATGGGTTTTATATGGAACACTTCCTCTAATGGAATTTTTCATACTAGACCAAGCTAAAATTTATTGACTTAAACATTCGAGCTTGAATGACTAAGTCTATAAGTGATTTTGAAGCAATTCTTTGAACATGAACAACTCTGCTTGTGCTTTGGCGAAGGACCTTAGACTTAGTACACAGGAACCTTGAACCAAGAAGAAAAAACCCATAATAATTTTAATAGGTACATATTTTGTAATTACACCTTCTTGTTAAGCCCACTCTTATTTTTAAAACATTTCTTTTAGTAATTTTTTGGTTAATTTTCTAGTTGGAACTTCTCTCTTAATATATGTTCCTCTTGCAGTTATTCCTTATGCAAATTTTCCTTTCCAAATTTTCCTTATGTAAATTTTATTTCTCTAATTATTCCTTATAAGATATAACCTTAGTTTGAGTAAATTGGTCAATTATAGAAAGTGTGCTTGAATCTAGTGGTGCTTTAATGTAAGTATCTAGTATAGGATCACCACTATTAATAATATGTTGTATTTTCTTCTTCAAATCCAAACACTTAAATGCATTATGTCCATACAGTCTATGATAGGAAAAAAAATTTGGATAAAAAGAAAAATGATTAACATACTCTAAAGAATATCTTTTATAGATTTGCTTGG
>JARHVA010005143.1:830000-840000 GCA_037957365.1 Torreya grandis
CTAGTTGGCTTCAGGACACCTTCCTTATCACTTCCACTAGCTCTACTTGTTAAATTGCATAAACAAGAATACATTTATGAAATATACATAAGAACAATCTCTTGGAATGATACAAGTTATAACAGCACAAAGTCTAAAAGTAACTTGCTTTCTAATTCAAACAAAGAAATATGATAAACAATTTGAGTTCAAAGTCTTAGTGATGCCTTTAAATTTGGGCAAAGTTTCACTTCTAGTAATGAGAAGATCTCTCTTAGAATGATACAAGAGATTACAATATATAGTAGCCAAGAAAAACTTGGTGCTTTGTTCTATAGAACGGCCCATGCTGTGCATTCAATGCCTTGAATGCATTTCCAAGTTTGTCAAAGGACTACATTGAAAACAGGGTAGCTGTCTTAACTATGGCATGTCATTTCATCCCATATGTCCTCTCCTGAGTTTGGATCATCTGGTCTATCCCCTCTGATGTCTGTGTAGTTGTCCACTTTGCCTTTACTCCAAGAGAGACAAACAGGCCACACCTTCAATGTTTGTAGGCTCAAATATCTACTTCGTGAACTATTCCACCTACTGGAATAACTTTTGCATGGATATTTTTGGCTTTCCCTTTTTTTGCTGCAATTTGAGCTCCCACTTCAGCTGGTCACTGAGTTTATTCTTTTGGCTTTCTCCAGCTTTGTCTCTTCCTATAATTTGAGCTCTCAGGGCTACATTCCTGGTCTTGTTAGTTCTTTCGGCTCCTTCTTTCAACGGTTCTTCCCTTTGGCCTTTTAGCCTTTAAATGCATTCAAGCCCATCATCCTCCTTAGAAACTCCTTCATGTCTTTCCCACTTGCTTCAGATGCTTTCCGTTAATCTCAACAAGTGACATGTGGTGTGTTATACTAGGAAATAGGCGAGGACATGTGGCAGCATCCACTTAATTTATCAACTCACCTGAGACCCACCACAGTCTTTAAAAAATGAAAGGGAGAGACCATAGATGTTAACACTTGGTGGCTTCCATCAAGCTTTTCAAGGGACATGTGGCATGTTCCATGTAATCTAGCAATCACACAGAAGATGACACTTGGAGTGTTTCATTCTCGGGCTTTTTCCTTTCAGTCATTCCTTTGGTCAGGTTTATTTCCTTTGGAAAAAAGTCCAAAGGAATTCCTTCAGGCTTTGCCATGGTCATTTTCCCATGGAAAATAGTTTTGAGAGAATTCTAATGGCTCTTTCACTTAAAAATTTCCTTCGAATAAAAACTCTAAAGGAAATGTTCCCTGTCGGCCTTTGAATAAATCTGAAGGAATTCTATCTTTTATGTCTTCTCTTTAACCCTTGAACTAATTTTTCCTTCCCTCTACAAGGGCACTTTCCTTTGGTTCACTACCCTCCACAAGGGCATTTGTTCCTTTGGCTTTGGGGCAACCACTTGAACCTACCAATTGAACTAACCTGTTAAACCAACCTTGGTTCAATGGTTCAATGGTTCAATCAATTAAATATTTTTATTTGGCCAAGTCCTTTTGATCTTTTGAACCAAATGCATTGAACCATTTGGTTGTTGAACCCGTTGAACCGATGAACCAAAATAGTTCAAGGTTCAACGGTTTAATGGTTCAAGCCTTTATTTTTTGTTGAGTGTTCACAGCTGTGGAACCTTAAAATGGTTGAACTTTGAACCTTGAAAAAGTACTTAAATCTTGATGATGACGTTGAACCTTTGAACCCATTGAACCTATCAAACCAAAATGGTTCAAGGTTCAATGGTTCAATGGTTCAATCCTTGCTTAGATGCTTGTCAATGGACATTTTTGATTGAACCAAGTCATTGAACCAACCTTGAAATTTACTAAGTGTTGGAAACTTGCTCTTCTGAAGGAATTTACCTATTAAATCCATTGAACCTACTGAAACTAATAATTTTAAGCATGTTGAGTCTGTAGAAACATATCTGTAGTGGCCATAGATTTAAGCCTGCAGAGTTTGTAGATTTAAGCCTGTAGAGTCCGTATATTTCTAGAAAAGTTTTGAAAAATGAATAACTTGAATGCTCATAATAATTTTTTAAAAGGGGAGAGAGGATTTGGTCTGTTGAACCAAAATAGTTCATAGGTTGTTCCCAAAAATAGTGATTTTTTTGGGGGACAACAACTGGCTCCAGTTGGGGAACTTCCCTTAGTTAAAATTTTGAAACAACTGAAAGGAGTAGAAACCAGAATCTGCAGTGCCTTGAAGTATGACATTTGGCTATGGAGTCATGCTACCCAAAAATAAAGGCACCAAAAAAAATTGAAAATGAAAAGCACAAAATAGAACTAAAGACTATACAAAGGCACATATGTATAGGTGAACTTGTCTGATACTTCAAGAATTGAAGTGATTTAGATGCTACCCATTGTGAGACAATGAAAATGGTGTTCCATCTTGATAAACCAGCAAGAAACCATTTTGTCCCTATAATTGGTTATGGGTAAATGGAACTCTCCACCAGGAATCACACTTCTTGTGCAATCCTTTTGGTTCTCTCTTCTTACACCATGGCAAGACATGGTCTCTGATCTGAAAACCATAAATCTTTGCTCTCTCAGTGAAGAGTTCCTCTTCTTGACTTTGGCACGCAGTAGTATGGCCCAATACCATAGCTTGTTGTTCTCATGGTTTAGTTTAGTGCATGATTTGATTGTCAGCATCAAACACCTGAAAAACCACCAGCTTGGCATCTCTTTTGGCATGAAGGAGTTTGACACCTTTGTCTTGAGTAGCTTTCAACCCGAGTAATAGATATTCATATTCGATAGTGTTATTGGTGTTACTAAATTGCAACTCATGTGAAGGATGAAGAATATCCCCTTGAGGAGATATCGACACTATCCCAACTCCAACAATGGTAGAGGAATTGCTGCCATCAAATTCTTGGATCCAAACCTCATCATAAATTGATCTTCTATCAAATTTTTCTTCATTAGAGATGGAAGATCCTTTTTCATATATACCACACCCTACTAATTCTTCTAATGTCTCATTTGAATTGATTTTTAGATTGCCACCTATAAGACTTTCATCTTCTAAAACATGAACATCCTCAGTAGACAAAAAATAATTACCCCTGCCTAAAGACTCAAACAAAATTTGAGCTTCAGGTGCTGATGTCTGATTAACAACATATTTTGCTTTATTTTTAGGGAGCAGCTTCTTCATGATGCCTTTAACAGGGATCCTCACCTTGGAAAGGTCCATACTCAACTCTCCTCCAAAATCCTTATAAAAATTTAATTCCAATAGAATGCCATAGGATGCTGGGACGTCGGCCACCAGGACTGTCATCTTGATTCTCTTTTCTAGAAATGCTACAAATGCAAATTAGGCATCCTTGATCTATCCCAGTAGTGGCACTTGCTTGTTCTCCATGGATAAGTATCTACCAAATATTTTGGTCAGTGTGAGGCCAAGAGATTCTACCACTTTGGTAGGGATGACATTATCTAAAGCATCAAAATCAATGATGTAGTTGCTTAGCTTGTGACCATTTATCAATAGGGAAACATAGAAAGTATCTACTTTCTTAGGGATAATAGGGGGAGTAATGACAAGATTTTTTGGGATGGGCATGTTCCTTAGGGGATCATGAGTCACCTTTCTAATCTCTTGTCCTACAAGGATCACTGTATTCTTCACACACTCCACCACCTGTCCAACTGCTCAGGGTTGGCTTATAGGAATTCAAATTCAGTCATTTGAATTTTGGTTTTCTTAACATGGTTAATTATGTCAAATGACTTAAATGGACTATGAAGAGAGGATGGGAGTTCATTCTTTTGCTTTTTAGGGGGGCAAGACTGATCTACAAATTTGAAGTAGAAGGTGTAGGGATGTTTGATGTACTTACCTTCTTAGCAATCACCGAGTCCTTTGGCTAGAAAGGTAGAGTGGTCCCACATTTAGCAATTGAAATTATTGGTTGAGGTCACTCCTCTATCTTTTCTTTATCAGCTTGCTAGGTTGACTGGTTCTTAGACCAGGTGAATACTACGTATGATCCCTTGAATACTTCACCTTTACTTCTGGGTTCATACTGGTAATTTAGGAAACCAATGTGGGAGTCACCAGCTGACTCTTCTTGACCCTTCGTGAAGATATCAGCATCATTTTGTTGATCATACTCAGGTTGGAAAGAGAAATCATGCTCATTTTCTAGATATCCAACTGCTGAGTTGGTTGGAGGTGCTTTAAGGGCAAGGTTCCTCTATGGGGGAGGAAGACGATTTGGCTGCCTTTGATTCCTAGAAGCATTGCCTTGGTATACCTAATTCTAAAATGTCCTCCTTGGCATATCTTAATTAGGAAGATCAGACATAACTTGGGCCTTTTGTCTTTTCAAGGCTAGTAGTTCATTTGCTAGCTTTTACACCATTGGGTCAGTGGTGGTTATAGGTGAGTATTCAGAAGATGAAGAGGGTTTACCTCTATCTGGGTCTCTCCTTATCTTTCCTACCAAAATAAGGTCATCTTCTAACTCGGTAGCCAAGTCTTGAGCAACAACAAGGTCTATGTGTCTAGCCTATCTCAACAAGAAACTCACTTCAAGAAGTTGTGAGTTAATGAAGAAACACTTGAGATTCTGAGGTGTCAGTTGGGCGATCATGGGAATCTTGTGCCTCAGCTTGTTAAACATGGAAATGAAGTCCCTCATAGGTTCATGGGGCTCTTTCTTCATCTATGTGAGCTAGGCCAACAAATCATGTGCATCTTTTGCAGGCTTAAATCTTGTTTCAAATTTGGTTTTGAGTGTGTCCCAGTCAGTCACTGACTGAGCTTGCAGATGGTAGAACCGGTTTGCAGCAGTGCCTTGTAATGTCTCAATGAATAGATTGACTACTATGTCTTCAAATTCCACACCTATCACACCACAAGATATGTTGAAGGCTGCAATGTGTTCATTAGGATGAACTTTCCCATCACCAAAGAATTTGGGGAACTTCTTCCTTAAACTATATGGAAGTTCATGTAGAAGTGGGGTCAAATTTAGTGGACCAAAAGAGTTACCCCAGGGGCCTTGAGCCATGATTTGATTATGTAAAAGTGGGATCATAAATTTGGGTGGAGTATGGATAGGCAAAGCTCAACTAGCAGTAGAAAAAGAAGCTCTGCCTTGTGTTGGTGACCTGGTAAGGCTAGGAGGAAGATTCCTAGTTCGTTGAAGGTGAGCTTGTAGAGGAAACAACTCAAAATTGCTCTACTACACCAACTCAAAAGTAGGATCAACAACACCTTGAGATTTCTAGCTTCTGGTATAATGTGGAGTTGCCAAATTGTGAAACAAGAATGGAAAATGACTGGTCTTACTTCAACTTGAAGCTTGAGGCTTCAAACTGCCTATCCCTCCCTAGTAGAGTCGCCAAAAACTATTGGGTGAATATTTTGCCAACCAGCTAACTGGTGAGCAAAATAGGTCTCTTCAACCACATCATAGGGAGATTGGTCATCCAAAGTTGTAGGTTTACCACATCCAAAGGGGACAAATCTCTCCTCTCATCAAGGGGAGGTTCCCTATAGGTATAAAGGTGCTATATACTATATATAAAAGTTGAAAATAACACTCACGGGTAGGATATATCATTTATCTCTCATCTTTTAGATATGATGTTCACAAACAAAGGATAAAATCTTGGTGAAATCACTGAAGGAACTTCTCTTCTTTTAGAAGTGTTCTTGTAGGGGACAACAAGAGTTTTTTCATGTAGGATAAGTATCTAGTAACAGATTATAGAGTACCCAGCAATCCAAGATGTAGCATAAAGTCTCCACCTTGACTTCTCAAGAGTGAGATACGAAGAACAATGGGGGTACAAAGTCATCCTAAGGTCCTTTACATAGAAATAGAAAATAAACACACACTGAAGACAATTATGATAGCACAAAGTCTGAAAGTAGTTGGCTTCAGGACACCTTCCTTATCACTTCCACTAACTCTACTTATTAAATTGCATAAACAAGAATACATTTAGGAAATAGACATAAGAACAATCTCCTGGAATGATACAAGCTATAATAGCACAAAGTTTGAAAGTAACTTGATTTATGATTTAAACAAAGAAATATGATAAACATTTTGAGCTCAAAGTCTCAGTGATGCCTTTAAATTTTGGTAGAGTTTTGCTTCTGGTAACAGGAATATCTCTCTTAGAATGATACAAGAGATTGCAATATATAGCAGCCATGAAAATCTTGGCGCTTTGTTCCATAGAATGGCCCATGTTATACATTCAATGCCTTGAATGCATTTCTAGGTTTGTCAAAGGACTACATTGAAAATAGGGCACTTGTGTTAACTATGGCATGTCATGTCATCCCATATGTCTTCTCCTGAGTCTGGATCATTTGGTCTATCCCCTCTAATTTTTGTGTATCTATCCACTTTAGAGAGAGACAAATAGGCCGTGCCTTCAATGTTTACAGGCTCAAATATCTACTTTGTGAACTATTCCACCTACTGGAATAACTTTTGCATGGATATTTCTGGCTTTCCCTTTTTCTATTGTGATTTGAGATCCCACTTCAGCTAGTCACTGAGTTTGTTCTTTTGTCTTTCTCCAGCTTTGTCTCTTCCTAGAATTTGAGCTCTCAAGGCTACATTCCCAACCTTGCTAGCTCTTTTAGCTCCTTCTCTCAATGGTTCTTCCCTTTGGACTTTTTACCTTTAAATTCATTCGAGTCCGTCATCCTCCTTAGCAATTCCTTTGTGTTTCCTGCTTACTTTGGCCGCTTTTTGCTAATCTCAACCAGTGGCACATGGCATGTTCCACTGTGAAATAGGCAAGGACACATGGCAGCATCCATTTACTTTATCAACTCACCCAAGACCCAACAGTCTTTATGAAATGAATGGGAGGGACCACACATGTTAATACTTGGTAGCTTCCGTCGATCTTTTCAAGGGACACGTGGCATGTTTCACATAATCTAGCAATCACACGGATGATGACACTTGGAGCATTTTTCTCTTGGGATTTTTCCTTTCAATCATTCCTTTGGCCGGGCTTATTTCCTTTAGACAAAAGTCTGAAGGAATTCCTTCGGGCTTTGCCTTGGTCATTTTCCTGCAAAAAATACTTGCAAAAGAATTCTAATGGCTCTTTCACTTAAAATTTTCCTTCTGACAAAAACTTTGAAGGAATGTTCCCTCTCGACCTTTAAATAAATCTGATGGAGTTCTATCTTTTATGTCTTCTCTTTGACCCTAAAACGAATGTTTCCTTCCCTCCGCAAGGGCACTTGCCTTTAGTTCACTACCCTCTGCAAGGGCATTTGTTCCTTTGGCTTTGGGGTAGTGCCTTGAACCTACCGATTGAACCAACCTTGGTTCAATGGTTCAATGGTTCAATCAGTTCAATCCTTTTATTTGGCCAAGTACTTTTGATCTTTTGAACCAAACATGTTGAACCATTTGGTCATTGAACCCATTGCACCAATGAACCAAAATGGTTCAAGGTTCAGCAGTTCAAGCCTTTGCTTTTCATTAAGTGGTCGTAGCTATAGAACCTTGAAATGGTTGAACTTTGAACCTTGACAAAGCACTTAACTCTTGCTGATGACATTGAACCTTTAAACCCATTGAACTAAAATGGTTCAATGGTTCAATGGTTTAATCCTTGCTTAGATGCTTGCCGATGGACATTTTTTATTGAACCAAGTCATTGAACCAACCTTGAAATTGCCTAAGTGTTGGAAACTTGCTCTTCTAAAGGAATTCACCTATTAAAGCCATTGACCCTACTAAAACTACTAATTTCAAGCATGTTGAGTTCGTAGAAACATATCTGCAGAGTTTGTAGATTTAAGCCTACAGAGTCCATAGATTTAAGCCTATAGAGTCCATAGATTTAAGCCTACAAAGTTCATAGATTTCTAGAAAAGTTTTGAAAAATGAAGAACTTGAATGTTTAGAATAACTTTTTGAAAGTGGAGAGAGGATTTTGGTTTGTTGAACCAAAATAGTTCATAGGTTATTCCCAAAACGAGCGATATTTTTGTGGGACAACAAATCTAATTATTACTCTAAAGGATGTTAATTATGTCTAAATCAATTGGTTTAGGGATTAGAGTTTATGATTTAGGGTTTAAGGATTGGGGTTTAAGGTATAGGGTATAGGCTCTAATTTCTAAGGTAGTTGGGGAAAATTTAATTTCATTTAGCTTAGTTGTGACTATAGATTGTGAATATGACCTCAATTTTCCCTAATGCCATCAGAAATTGAGCTAATTATTCAATTGGGGCAATCAACACAGTGCAATTTGGGATAGATTGAGCCCTATAAATTTAATTATTACTCTAAAGGATGTTTATTTAGACTAAATTGATTGGTGTAGGGTTTAGGGTTTATGGATTAGTTTTCATGGTTTATGGTTTAAGTTTTAGGGTACATAAGGTTTAATCATAATGGAAATTAGGGCCAATTTGATGTTTTTAAATCTGTTAATGACTACATAATGTTATTTTGGGATAATTATCCCCAATGTCATCATTAATTGAGCCAATTAATCAATTAGGGAAATTAGTGATGTGATTTAGGCCAAAATGTGTTATGTGGACTTAATTCTTATTCTAAAGGATGTTACTCATGGTTATATTGATTATTATAGGGTTTATGGCTTATGTTACAATCATGAAGGTATTTGGTGCCAATTTTAACTCATTCAACCTATTTGTGACTTTAAAATGTGGTTTTTTCTTAATCAGACCCAATTCATCATAGATTGAGCCAATTAGTCAATTGAGGATATTAATGATGTGATTTGGGCTAGATTGAGCCTTGTGAACCTAATTCTTAGTCTAAAATATGTTAATTGGGGATAAACAATTATGTTTAAAGTTTAGGGATTATAATTTAGGTTTTGGGGTTTAGGTTTAGGGCTTTGGGCTTAGGGTTTAAGGTATACATTTTATGATTTAGGGTATAGGGTCTAACCATGAATGTAATTGGGGATATTTTCAGCTCATTAAATCTATTTGTGATTACAAAATATTATTTTGGGCTCTATTAGGTCCAATGTCATCACATATTGATCTAATTAGTCAACTATCAGAATTAGTGATGTGATTGGGGTGAAATTAAGCCCTATGAACCTAATTAGTTTAGGGTCTAGTGTTTAGTTTTAGGTTTAAATATATAAACAGTGTATAGCTTAAGGAAAGCGTATGTAATTTTAGTTCATGCATATTATTAATGAAAATGTGATTCTATGAGTAATAAAAATTTACATGCACCAATGTCATTATTTTATCACGTTAAGAATTTTGTATTCTACATACTCTACTATGTCTCATTCTACACTGTGAAAGTCTATATAGGTGATCTTATGTGAAAGTTATGGATTCTACATGCACATGTTGATTATATTGATTCATGTAGAATATTTATGGGGTTTTATGTCTGTCAAAAGTTTTCCTTAAAAATTATAATTTTAGTGTATAGGGAAGGACGTTCTTGAGGATTAAATAAGATCTATGTCTCTTAATTGAGCATACTCTAAGGCTAACAACATGCTACTAGAGTTTATTTGGCATCGCCAACATGGTAGCAATACAATTTTTTATCCATGAGGCCTTGAAGGTGGAGATATCCAACTATAAATTGAATGTTGATATCATTTCTTATCAATGTTTCTCAATGCCATGAAAAAATATGTATCCATGTGGATTAAAAGGTTATGGTGGTGGGAACATATGTAGTTTACATATCCCAATTTTTTTTAAGGAATTTATTTGTAAGTGTAGTTCCCATTAGAAAAAATGTCCAATGGAGGAAAGAACTTGTCTCTTAACTACATAAAAATAACATTTCAGGACTAATCACTATATCATCTAGCATTTATTCATCTCTTTTTTTATCCAAGTGTTTTTGGGTGAAAGTAGAGGGATTTGACATATATGTGATGATTATTTTGGTTTGTGTATAAGAATTACATTTTTTTTAAATGTGTGTTAAAATTTTGCTCAAAAACTATAATT
>JARHVA010005143.1:845000-977500 GCA_037957365.1 Torreya grandis
AGTGGATTAAAATAGGTTTGGTTGACACATATAATAGTGCATCACTTTTTCCATCATTAAATAGTGCAAAAATTTGGGTTTTAGTTTATTTTTATTTTTCACAGTGGTTTTAAATAATTTTTAGAATAGTATGTCATGCATATATTTCTATAATCAGCCCACCTAGCAATTTGACTAGTTAACAATTCAAATCCATCTATTAATGTCTCTAATGTATTTTTTAGATAAGTTAAGTGGGGGTTGCTTGAACGAGAATTTTACATTGAAGTAATTAAATTTAACTAGTGTCATCAACCCATTGATTTAATCCAACTCATTTGGTTGATGTCATTACAACTAGGGTAGGTATCCAATGGTTATATGCAATAATGTCTGCAATTTGTTCATAATAGTTGTGATTTTGGGGTTTGTATGGATAAACTAACTCTAAGGTCTTAATTTTATCAACTAAAATTGTAATATATCTAATTAATTTGAAATAACACACTAACACACTTTGAAAAATTACAATTCTAAAAATTAAACATTCTTTCTTATATAGAAACACTCTTTGTTATCAAGTAAATTAATTGCTAAAATACCACACTCTGCTTATCAAGGGAAATATTTTTTAATGTAAATTATGAATTTTACTTCTTTTAAGTGAAATTATTTTAGAAAATGGAAATGCTATAAAAACTTTGTAAACAATAACTTGAAATAAACATACACAAAGAGAAAGACATGCAGGTTAACCAAACCACACTTTTAATATAAACACTCTAAAAATAATTAAATGACAAGTAATATAAACATAAAAAAATATCATACAAGAATCCTACCTCCTTGGAATAGGATCTAAATCACACTTCTTTCAATACCATTCAAAGCTTCATCAATTCTGGAAAGAAATATTATAATCTGGAAATAGAACTATCTCTTACTAGTTTATCTTCTATTTTCTGCTACCAACATTGTCTTTCTCTAACTTACTCTCATAAAATAATATGAAGACATTCTAATACAATGTTCTTACAATCACTATCCAAAAAAAACTAACAGACTTACAATATTACAACTACAATCTAGCTTATTTGAAAAATATAAAAGGAGTTAGAACCATCTTCCATGTTCCAAGGTGAAATGGTGGAAGAGATGGAATAAATGTATGCATGGTTCTAACCAGTTAAAACATCCTTATGATTATAACATGTTCTAATTTAGTAACAGAAAATCCTATAATACCTATATTGGTGGTCTTTAAAAAATATTTTTATAAGCATCATGTCTAAAAATAAAATGCTATATGGGGTAAATATCTCTTTAAATATAAGAATTTCCCATGAGTGTCTCAAAAAGGCCATGAACACTCTATGTAGTATGTATACAAAATTTTATGATCATAAAAAGGCCTTAAACAAGCTCTATGTATGACTAGAGTGATTATATTACTCATTTGTTAAACTCTAGAACTCATTTTTTGCATTTCATAACTTCACCTATTGTACTCTAGAACTATCCCACTACATGTCAAAACTTTTCCTATTGTACTCTAGAGCTTGCCTGATAGACTTTGAATCTTGAAGTTTGATTCTAAAAATTCACTTGTTGGTTATAACATATGCCAAGCTTGAATTCAAGGGTTTGATTACCTACCAAAAAAATCATAGCATTCAATCATGGTGCATTTATACAACTTTTATATACAAAACTGAAGGCTAACCATTTAAAGAGTTAGAACATAGTGGTATAAATAAGTAACATTGACTCATACATACTAACTAAGATATAAGTACCCATTGTCTACTTTATACTAAAAATAATTCATAAATGTATACCACATCCGTTTCAAGAAGGGAGATTAGTAGTGGATAACATGATTATTACTTAGATATAATAAGCCATAAATGGACTGATCATTTCCCCCACACTTTAATTTTTACATGTCCTCTACAAGATACTATATTCCTTTCTCATGGTTAAGAACCCTACCTTATAATATCTAACTAAGATCATAGATTTCATTGTGAGTGTTTCAATTCACCTCAAATGAATCAATAAATCCTATATCTATAAAAACAAGTTTCCGCCATCTCTCAAACTACTCGTTAGATTGAGGTGTTATATTTTTCCATGGGGACATGGGACTAGGAATGAGTGGTGGCTTATACCTCATGCCAATCCATTTTTTGTCTTTCATATTCTTGATTTGTGAAATTATTTGAATAACAACCCTATCCCTTTGTAGACACCATTGAATATTGGTGGGGGATATGACTTCCTTTCTTTTCAAAGGAATGTTTAGTGTGTCCCATTATTTATCACATGCTAATATCATTTCATAAAAATGGTGTTGGACATAAATTTCAAAATCTATGATGCTCTTATACAAGATTGTAGGTAGTAGTCATGCACAGTTTGGTAAAAATAATATTTAAATTATGTAATGATTTTCTCCACACCAGTATATTGGAATCTCATGCAGAGGCCCACAGTCCTTTCTTTATGAAAATTCTCATCATCTCCTTCATCCCATGAAATTTGATTTCGTAAATTATATATGAAGGCTTTTATCTAGGCTTCTCCTACATAAAGATTGATCATGAATTCATAGATATATCTTATGAGGTAGTGGCATAGAAGTAATTCACATAAGAGATTTTTTTGTTCTTGAGAACTAATCATATAAACATCCATAAACTCCTTATCATCCTTCACATCATGATTTAGGCCACAAGAAACTCTTAGTAACTTCTACCTTTGGAACTATTCTTTTCATAAGATACTATATGTTGATGAGGGCCTTAAACATGATAAAATTATATCTCCTAGTTCACCAGCTACTTGAAGGGAAGGATCTACTTTTTATTATTGATTCTTAACTCTTTAAGATCTACTTTTAACTCCCGATTTTATATTTTGAGCCTTCTCAATTCTTGGCAAGTTTCATTCCAAGTAGTCATAATGCCATGATAAGACAACTATGTTTCAAACCATTGGTATACTTGGACCTTTGGCTCAACTACCCTATATTTCAATAATACTATCTAATTATCTTTTTATAAATATTTATTCTTTTCCTCTTCTAATTCCTTTCACATAGATGAAATAGTATTTTCCTTACCTTGCTTGCAACTACATTTTAAGGAAGGCAATTTCTTCTTGTTGTTGTCTTAAGGTAGATTCAACCTTTGAGAGGAGAGATTTTTTTACGTATGCTTCCTCATAATGACTTTAGGAGTGAACTTCTTCTTCTTCTATTGGGGCTTTCCATCTATAAAGTAATGGTTGTGACGAGGAAGGCGGAGGAGATTTTCATACAACTTCCGTAATTGTATCTATCATAATGTCTAAATATTTAATTGTTACTAAAGGTTCTTCTCAAACTTCTTCACATCTGACTTATTGTTCATTTTATTCATCTACATGTTCCACTTCAATGCTTGGAATATCCATAGGAGTTTCATGATTTAGATCCCCTATGATATTAGCAACATTCCTTTCTTGGTCTTCATTTTTATCTAAGATCATTCTTCTTCTTCTTCATGGTTTAGTTGGAGGTCTATGTTATTCTAGTGGATCTCTTCTTATTCTATAATATCTCATTATAATATTGTGTGAATCTACCTCTAAACCTAGTTTTCCTTCATCAGAGATATCTATAGGTTCCTAAAAGGTAATTGACTGTGGAGTAACTTTGGATCTTGTATTTGAAATCCATGTTTTGAATTTCCTCTTCTTTACTATCTTTGAATATGGTCCTTTAATGGAAGTCCCCTATTTTATAATAGAATTTGGTATTTAGGCTACATAAAGGTATCTTCTCCTTGTCTTAGGCTAATTTTTCAACTTATTTTTCAATAATGTTTCCCAAATAACCTCTCCATTATGTTCATTTAGGAAGTGATGTTTTCAAATGAGATGAATTAGTCCATGGTGTCTTATGGAATTCATTACTATTCTATGTTTTAATGCCATGGTTTATATGTATCTTAGCAAAAATAAAGGGAAAGTAACATTATATTGAGGTTTATGCATACGTTATCTCAAATGTGTTATAATTCTCATGAAATAATAGATAAGTTACACATACTATCCATCACAAGTTAGGTACTTGATGACGCAAAAGGAAAATATTCTCCAAGGCTCAGGAAGGCTTTCTCTCTTGTTTATTTTGACAACTCCTTGAGGGCTAACAATCAACTCTATAATTGGTTCCCCTTCCTCATGGAATATTTAAATGAGTTAATTGAAGGTATACCTCCCTTAAATCCTAACTCCTTCATCTAGGATATCAGAGAGCTCACTAATCACCTGACTGTTTACTAGAATTTTAACACCTTTTACTTTGGTATGGTCATCCTAAAATATGGTGATAAAATCCTCAACCAAACACTCATCATAACCTTCAAACATTGGAAATAATTCCAACCACCCTGCCTCCTCAAAAATGACAACCACAACTTCATCCTTGAGTATTAAATTTGCAAACTCAAGCTCAAACATTTTTTTTGAGCCATTTTAAAAAAAATTATAGCTTGTTTAGACACAAGATCAAGGCTTCAGGGAGGATTTATGTAAGAGAGAGATGAAACTCAAATAATAATATATTTTATTCTAAATTTTAATGACTTTGAATTATCATGGCATGTTTATCATTTAGCTCTTTCATCATTTCTCCTAGCTTCAGGATATGTCTAAAGCTTTACATAATGATAGGAAATGATTGTTGGAGAGAAAGAGGTTAATTTCCATGTGTAGGGTGGCTTGGAAAATATTTTTAATGTGGATATAATTAGACCTCTCATATGTCTCTTATATTAGGTCTTATAAATATTTAAATAATATTTTTTTACACCTTTAAACTACATAAAACCCACCAAACACACTACACCCTTCAACCAATCCTTATACTTAAAAAAGACTGACTAAAACAAGGATATGGATCTTTTTTTCAAGTCTATCGACATTTCCTAGTCACACATATTCATTAATATAGGTTATTTTAATTCAAAAATACATTTTTAACACCTTCTCAGGGTTTCCAAAATCTCAGAGATGTGACTTTAATTAAATACACATATTTAAACCTTCTTTATTTTTTGAATTCTTCTTTATGACTATTAATAGGGTTCTAAGGTCTTATAAATAGGGGGAAAATATGGGTTCCTTAATAAATTGTAAAAAATATATATATTAACCTTGAAATCACTTCAAACACTTCATAAACAACCTATTTCAAACATCCATAAAATTTTATCCACTTTGATTTGGTCATCATAGATCTATGTCCTTTAAAACTCTCAAATAGGGTTATGGCTGATATACAAATACTGGTTATTTGATATTATATGTTTTATCCTTATATACATACTTTATATTCACAATACATATTATTAAAATTTTTGTTCACCTTCTTCTTTAATTCCATAAAATTTCATTAACTTTTACTGGATAGTTTGTAAGATATTGTAGATTAGAGAGTTATGACCTTGTTATAGGTTTGTTTAAAGATTTATAGACATGAAAAAACATAATATATTATTATATGGTCAGATTAAAAGTATAAGATCACTTTGATAATCTTTAAAACATACTCTTTAACCCTTCTACAAAGTTTTGTGAGTTTTGCCACAATCATTCCAAGATATATTAATTTTTACTCTTTAAACCTTAGGTTAGGGTTTCAGACCCATTCCAAGTCTTGAGAACACTCAAAAAGGGAAATTTAAAGTATAAGATAGTATTTAATATTATTTAAAATAGGTATCATATTATCATACATGCATTTTTAATCTATAATGACTCGTAGAACTTGATCGATCCATAAATGAATAAAAAGACAACTTTTCTTCAAACTATCACAGTCAAGACTATATATATAGTCCAAGGAGCTTAAATATGGAGAAATAACAAGAAATAATCACTTTAAAAGGATACATATATTTTAATATGATCTAAAATATCTTATTACACCTTTTCATTTACTCTTCTAGGCTTAACTATCATAAAACTACATAGAAATACTTCTTTTACTAGACTATGTCATGCAACTACTATAGTTTTAGACCTCTGTCACCTTAGAAACAACATAAAATCAATAATTTAGTTAAAATAACTTTCATAAAATGTAATTATACATCTAAAAATTCTGATATTCTAACAAATACATAATAGAAACATCACTTTATCCATGCATGTTTAAAAACTTATAGACTTGTAGGCCCTGATTAACCTCCATACAAACTTAGAGTATTTTTATTCACACCTACCTCTATATCCATATGATTCACCTTTTATTAGGATATTTTATTTATTTATTTGATCCTCATCACCTTATTTCAATCCAATATTCATACAACAACTACTTAACTGCATACTAAGTCCTTCTTTTATTAAAATAACCTTTTAACTAATCTCCTACGTACAAATAACATGATGACTCAATTTTATAGAGATGAGGATTATAAATAAACGTATTTTTCCTTATATTATCCTTAAAAATAATTCCATGACTCATTACTTGCTTTACACCATGAAAACTCCCTCCAAATGTATAATCAAGTTTGAAATTTTTGAATTTGCCATTTTGGTAGGAAATTATAAATAAGGCTTAAATGACTAAAGTTTTCAAGGTCAATGATGTGTATACCTCATAAATGAACTTAAAATAACTTAAATACTTAAACATAACCAATTCAATACAAAATAAATCATAAAAAATAATTTTATTGACCCTACCTAACCTCTTAGACCTTCTAACACCAAATATTAACTTATTAGACCAAAATTTATATTGACATATTGATGCTCCTGAATCATATCTCCAAAGTAAAAAAATTAAGTTTGAGCTCAAATTTGACTTATTTCTTATATTATAATTCTTATTATCTTGTTGTCTTACTTTTTTGCTTCTTTGCTTAGTCATCTTCACCTACCATTCACTCTCTCTCGCTTGCTTGTTAATATTTTTATTGATCTACACTTTCCTTGTGTTGCATAGTTGTCTTGGTAGTTCAAATTCAATATTAATTATTTTCACACTATTTATTATCTATTTATATTCTTTATCCTCCATTTACATTTCCTTTATTTCCATTTTTTTTGAAAACTGTCATTGAAGTCTTGTTTTCAACTATCACTCTTATTTTTTTATTTTCAATCTCTCTCTTAGAATTTTTAAGGCACCCATATGCTCCATACTGATCTATTACTTTTAGCATGACTCTCATGTGATAATCATGGAATTTAAATAGTGAATAACACCATGAAAACATACAAAGTATGACTACTAACCAATATATGAACTCACCTTGTCTTTTCTTTCTTGGCTTTTCTTCTGGTGGCCTCTTGCTTTGTAGCGTAATCTTCGTGTGATTTGATTGTTCATCCACTACTAATTTGAATTCATATTATCTTTGACCTATTGTTAGGATTATATGGACCTTACTTATCCCTATCATTTCCTCCAAATTTCCTTAGTCATGAGGAGTCTAAATGTTATACCCTTTTCCTTGTTTTACCTTGAGATACATACTTTAAACCTTTCCTTCTCCATGTATTCATGAATTACTTATTGGCTTTGTATATCCATACCTATAAAAACAAATTTATCGATACAAATCAAATCACATGTAGGAGAATCAAGGGTCTCATCAAGGATCTCTTCATCTTTCATATCTTCTCTCTCTTCCATACTTTTCTCAAGTTCTCCACAAGAGTGCCTTGACACTTCTTCCATTTCTCTAGACTCTTCATCATTAGTTTCATTGTGCTTCATTGCCTTTTCCTATTGTGATGACCTCTTATTATACAAGGTTTTCTCGACCATTCCTTCTAGATATTGTTTCCTTGATATTGGCATGAAATTTATCACTTTTTAGTTTTAATTCTCTTGGATTTGCTCTTCAATGCAATACTCTTTATCTACTACAACTATGATTTCAGTCTTCTCTTCTCTTGGACTCTTGGCTACCCATACTTTTTTTTTTAATATTCTTTCATGTTCCTATTTGTCCTTTCCTTTTTTTATACATCTTATCATTATTTCTTTCTCCCTTGAAAGCATAAGGGATTGATTTCTTGGACTATTTTTGCTATAACCATAATGAATGTATCCTTACATGTAATTCATTGCTTGTTTTTTTTTAATGTCCTTTCATGACTTGTAAATACATATTCTTTATGTTTTCATATGGTAAATATATGCTTTTCCTCTGAAATATTTCTCTCTCCATCTTGTAACCCACTATTGATCTCCATTTAACTTGATATAAGTCTTACATATTGATAATTATCCTCTTTATTTTCAGAAATTTTAAGATTCTCCTTTTATTTTATTTTCCTCTTCTACTTGAGGTATATGACCCCTAATGATCTTTGTGTGAATTCTCTCACTTATGCCTTAAATAAATAATTATTCTTGTTTTTATTTTATGATATACTCTTATGCTTTTTTACCCACATTATTTTCACATACAATCATACATGCATATAAGGAATTAATTTGAAAAATTGGAGGCTTATTTTCCCTTCTTTATGCCTTTAAGATTGGTATTCTCTCTTCATGTTAGATTTAGATTCTAATCTATTCTATGAGATTCTTATCTTTTATTTCATACATCTCTTCTTCACCCACAATAGATGCTTCCTCTAAGTCATAAATGAACACCTTTTGATCTTATTCCAATTACTGTTTATCATTATTTTTATATTTATTGTGCCTATTTTCATTTTTTCCTCTCTTGTCTCTCTAAGATTCTCTCTTTCTTATATGCATAAGTATCACTATAGTCATTTTAATATAATTCTTATCTCTATGTCAAATACTTTCTTCTCTTCTTATTTTATGATCTCCATTATGAACTTCACCATTACCATCTTTTATTTCAAATAATTTATCTCTTTTTTAATGTCCATCTTTCTCATCATTAGGTCTTCTTTCAATTTTTGTAACCCTCTCTCTGTATACCCTTGCATATTTATATATTTTTCCTTTCTCAATGTCCTCTTCTCTTTAGTACCTTTTCTTCTCTATCTCAATCCCCAATATATTCTATCAAGTATATTTCACCTTTATTTCACATTCTCTATACCTAACCCTAGGTTTCACATGGTCGTTCAGTACTTATTCACTCTTCTTTTAACCTCTCCCAAGTATTTTTCACCTTGGTCTATTGACTCTTCATCCAATTCTATCTCACATTGGAATTATTTATTATTTAATGAATTTTCTTTTCTCTTCAATATTCAGGGATACATATGACACAAACTTATTTCACTTTTTTGCAAAGAGCTTATGTGCTCTAATACCATTATTATGTAATTATACCTCTTATAGGTCTCTTACACTAGGTCTTCTAAATATTTAAAATAAAAAATTACTTATTTAAAATATATTTAGCCCAATAAACACACTACACCCTTTAACCAATTATTATACTTGAACAAGATTGACTAAAATAGGTTTTTGGATCTTTTTACAAGCCTATCCACCTTTTCTAGGAACAAATATTCATTAATATAGGTTATTTTAATTAAATAATACACTATTTTATACACTCCTAATGTTTCCAAATTCCTAGATATATTATATTAATTGAATGCACATATTTCAACCTTCTTTGTGTTTTGAATTCTTGTTTATGACTGTTAACAAGGTTTTAAAGTCTTATAAACATGGTTGAAAATAGGAGTTGTTTAATAACATGTAACAAAATTATATCTAAAACTTTAAATCACTTTAAATATTTTATAAACATCCTATTTCAAAAATCCAAAAATATTCATCCCCTTTGATTTAGTCATCTTAGAGTTACGCCCTTCTTTATAGCTCTCATATAGGGTTATGATTACTATTCACATACATGGTTCCTAATATTTTGTGTTTTATCCTTATATAGGTTATTTATAATAATAATACCTATTATTTCATAAGTTTTCATCAACTTTTATTAGATAGTTTATAATATATTATAGATTAGAGAGTTATAACGTTGTTCTAGGCCTATTTATAGGTTTACATCATTGTCAAACCTTAATATATTCTTATCTAGTCATATTAAAAATATAGGACCACTTGTATTATATAAAAAAAATCCTATATAACCCTTATAAAAATTTTGGTGAGTTTTCTACTCTCTAAACACTAGGTTAGGGTTTAAGACCTATTCCAAGACCCAAGAGCATTCAAAAAGTGAAATTTTAAGTCTTAGTATTTAATATTCTTTAAAACATGTATGAAATTTTCATACATATATTTTTATTCTAAAATGATGATTAAATATTGATAAATCTATAAATGAATAAAAATACAACTTTTCGTTAAACTATCAAAGTCGAGACTATATATGTAGGCTAGGGATCATAAATATGATGGAGAAATACCAAGATATAATCACTTTCAAAGGTTATATATATTTTAATATGGTATAAAAAATATTATTAAACCTTTTAAATTAATATTATAGGCTTAAATGGAATAATTCTACATATAAATACTCACTTTACTAGATTGTGTCATGTAACTATTATAGTTTCAGACCTCTGTCACCTTACAAACATCATAAAAGCATGAATTGAATCAAAAAACATGTATAATATATATTTATGCATCTAAAAAGTTTAATATTACAATAAATACATGATATAAACATCCTTTTATTCATTCATATTCAAAAAATTACAAACCTATAAATCCTGATCAACCTCCATACAAACTTGGAGTCTTTTTTACACACACCTACCTCTCTATTGGTATTCTTAACCTTTTATTTTGATCATTTATTGATTTTTTTAAGCCTTATAACATTATCTCACTTATATCCTCATGCAAAAATTCCTTAACATACATATTGTGTCTCCTTTTTTGGGTCTTCTTTTAATGAAACAACCTTCTAACTTATCTCCTACATAACACTAACATGATGACTCAAATTTCTAGAAGATAAGGATATAAAAACTCCTATTATAAAATCCTTCCAAATAATATGATGAATCACAAATTTATTTATACCATGAAAGATCCCTTCATGAAAACTGATATATAAGGCCTAATTTGACTAATCATTATCAGGCCAATGATATGTACACCTCATAAATGACCTTAACAGACCTTCCAAGCTTCAACATAACCAATTTAATACAAAATGAAGCATAACAAGCTTTTTATTGATTCTAATTGAACTCTTATACCTTATAAGACAAACATTGAATTCATATTAACTTAATGATTATCTTATATTAAATATGTCCCTTCATCCTTTCCACATGTTGGGTTATGTCAATAACCCCATAAATCTATTTTTCAAACATTTTGAGTTGACAGTTTCTATCATTTGTCCTTTCAACTGATTTTTCCTCTCATGATTACCAATTATGTCATCAAGATGACATCATGCCTCCTTTTTAAAATATTATATCCTTATGGTATGATATACTTTGATTTTAAAAGTACACTTTCCACTTTTGAAATGACTCCCTTTTGTTTACCCTTTAATTTTAGGACACCTTCCATTTTTAGACAAAGTCCTCTTTTAAGGGTGGATATTTGTGACATTTGACAACTTAAATCTAACCCTATACATAGAATAATAAAGTATAAAATACCTCATTTTATTGTGATGTTATATTTTATCCTTAGGCATCAACTTGTCCTACAATTATTAGACTAAATCACTTAATTGAATATCACATAAAACATAGTACAAACACTAATTTTATTACTTTGTTCTTTGAGAAGTTGCCATCATGACTTTTCAACTTCTCATTTGCTTTTTTTTTTTTAACTTTGCATATTTTTGGGGTATGGACTTCCATTTATTGTTTTCAATCATTCTCCTTTATTAGGGTGGGTACCACCATTTTTGTTTTTTAGTATACCCCCTCAATTGGTATTCAATCCTCATCCTTTGATTATGATGGAAGAAAAAGGTTCTCCCTCATAGTCAAATTCATCTTGAGACATTTTGTTTTTTGAAAAATTCCTCCTTGCTTGGAAGATGTTGATAGGATCTTAGTCTATTCTAATTGACTAAAAGAGTCCTCTTATATCCATATATGGTTAAAATTTTAACTAACCCATTTTAAAATCTCCTATATATCTTGTAGGGTCTCAACCATCTAGTCCTGATCTTTCGTTTGAAGTGTTGAAACTTAAAATTAAATAATTGAATATTTTATCCTTTATATGGGTGTCATGCCATGAATTTATATAATGTTTTAAAATTTATGTTTTATATAATTATTCCATTCTCATCTCATCCAATTAATTGACTTGAATAATTCTCTTTATGCCTCATCAATATCTATGTGCACTTCTACTACTATTTTCAAAGTCTACAATTTAAATTTTATGGGAAGTAAAGGCTTCTTCTAAACACAAGTTCATAAGGTGAGAAACTTGTGGTTTATTTATAAGTAGTTTTTTAAGCCCATAATAATTCATGTAGTTTATTTTTTGAATCTTCTCTAGTGATGATGACTATCTTAGTCAAGATCTTATCCAAATCTCTATTGTTAACTTCATCATGTATTTTGGCCTATGGATGATATGGAAATGAATTTTGGTGGATGGTTTGGTTTTGATATATGAAGGATTTGATCATATTATACATTAAATTCAAGGCCTTGGTAAGATAATTTAGCTCTTAGTGATCCAAACTATTACATAATTATGTAATACACAAAATCAATAATTAACTCTTTTATTACAAATGGGAGAGCTTAAACCTCTACACATTTGGTGACATAATCTATCCACACATATAAGTATTCCTTATCTTTATGTGTTGGATTGATAGGTATAAAAAAATCCATCCCTAATTTATCAAAAGGTCCTAAAATCACATGAGGATGGAGATGAATTTCAATGGACAATATGGTTTTTACCATCCTTTGGCAATGATCACATTGGCATACATTTCTCTTCACATTATTTTAAAGTGAAGGCCAATAGTACACATCCCCAAGGATATTATGGATATTCATTTTGGTTAAATAATGGCCTATTTTAGGTTTATCATGACAATCATTTATGATGTCATAGGTCTCATCCTTTCTGACACACTTGTAGATCAATTGGTCCAATCCACAGTTAAAAAAAGCACCACTAAGCCACTTAAAATGAGCATTATTTATAAATAATTGTTTCCTTTATTTATGAGTAAAGTTACAATGAATATTCCTTATGGATAATTAGTTTTCCATGTTAGCAAACCATGGTGAATGTTTTAAAATCATGAAAAACTATTCATCTGAAATGTTCTCTTCCACTAGATCTTCTTACCTAAAAGCATTCAACCTTGATTAAAAGTTAGCAACCACATTAAATTTTTTAGCTTAATCAATATGGTAATATCAAATTAATGTAAACGTAGTAACCCTCTAATTATCCTATTTCCTACCACTCATTTTTTCATTAAATTTCTTATGGTTGAATGATTAGTGTAAATAAAGATCTTTTATCTAACAATGTAATATCTAGGAGTTCTTTCAAATAGTGGTATAAATTATTTCAGTGTAGCTGAGATTCTTATTAATTAAATAGATATCATAGTTTTTTCCTTATTCAACCTTTTCCCCTAGGACTACCCTCATAGAATTATTATATGCATCTATATGAATGTGGAATGGTTGTTCCCCCTCTCAATATTAGAGTAGAAACTTATTTTCACTTTATTAATTCAAAGTCTTGTTGATGTTGGTCAGCCCATAAAAACACTATCTTTAGTAAGTAGAGAAAACTTAGGTGCAACTATTTTTTTGAAGTATTCTATAAAACATATATAATAACCTCCATGTCCTAATAAATTTTGATATCAGTCTAATTTTTAAGAGCAAGCAAATTAGAAACAAATTCAATATTTTTAGGGTCCACTTGTATCCCTTGGGAAAAGATGTGATGTCCTAGAACAATTCCTTGGTTAACCATTATTAAACATTTTAATGACTCAAAGATAGATGATGTTGCTCACATCTAGTTAATACTTTGTCTAGGTTGCTTAGATCTTCATAAAAAAGAAAACCATCAATCACAGTAAATTCATCCATATATACTTATAGACATTCATTGGTTAGATCAACAAATATGGCCAATACTTCCCTTTGAAATGTGGTAGGTGAATTACGTAGGCCAAAGGGTAACACTCTATAGGTAAATTTTTCCCAAGGGAATGTAAAGGTTTTTTTTTCCAAGTCTTCTTGGGTTACACTTATCTGATTGTAACCACTAAACCCATCTAAGAAGGAGAAATACTTCTTCCTAGATAGATTATCTAACACCTAGTTTATGGGGCAAGTAATCTCTCATGGTGACATTATTAAGTTCTCAATTTTTAATACATATTAACCAATTTTAGTTATTATTGTGTATTATCATAAGTGGTGAGACCCACTAACTATCTTATATGTGGTAAATGAATCCCACTTGTAATATCTTTTCTACCTCTTCATTAACTATGTCTCTTAATGTTGGGTGGATTTTTATCTAAGGTTATCTAACTAGTCCAGTGTTTTCATTATATATGATGAGTGAATACACCTGGATGGATTAAATTAATGTCATTTTAATCCCATGAAAATTCATTTGTATGGTTCTTCAAGATAACAAAAACCTTACTTTTCTTTTTATCATCCAACTAGTTGTTTATGTTTAGCATTTTTCTAAGTTCGATAATTATTTATTTAGTTTATAGATAGATCAAGTTGACCTACCTAAATTCAATCATCAAAGAGTTTAGATGGAATTTATGTGGTTACATCATTTGGAAAGTGGTGATATCTTTAAATAAATTCTCCCCTTGTAAAATTACATTTGATAATGAATAATGAAAATTTGTTAAAAATGTATCCTAACTATTTTGTGCCCATATGACAATGCTCTATTGAATGGGTGTATGGTCATACATGTCATCAAGAGTGGTTGAGATATTTGGATATTCTACAGAGTAGGGTGTATTAAATACTTAATCTATACTAACAAACTTAGGATCTAGTCTAATAGACTCTAGAACTAATCTATCAGGCTTCAAAACTAGACTGTCAAACTCCAGAGATGGACTAACAGACTCTAGAGATGGACTAAAAAACTTTGGAGCTAGGATAGGGTATTTAAAACTTATAACTATTTATTCTTATAATTCATTCAAATGATTCTTAATTACTACCATGGTTAATAAGAAGACACTATTACTATTTTTGTTAGGTTCATCAACCCATAGGTGATGTAAAAGGCCTACAAATGATTTAGTAGGTAGATACAAATAAATATGATTTTATTTGATTTGAAATGGTCATGTCTCCTAACCTAGAATATATTAATGTTATAAATATGGATAGCCAAGATCTCCCTAAGATTAATGGATTTTTTATTTTTTTCGTAGGCTTGAGTATCATGAAATCTATGGGATACTCCCAAGATTCCACTATCACACAAAAATCCTCTATTATTCCTTAATGTTTGGAAATATAATGGTAAAGCATTTATAAGACTATATAAGTAGGATTCACCCTTATAAGAGACAAGACATTTAAAATTTATTTTTTCATCATGTTGATGGTATCCCTTAGGTCGACAAGTACATTAGGTATCTCCTTCCTTCTTATGCTTACAATAATAATAGGGTTTTTTTATACCCCAAATTTTGGCTACATATTTATGTATTTTAGTATAGAAATGGAATGATAATAAAGGAGCATAATTTCATAGCTATGAGGGCATGGAACTAGATTGGTGTAGAAGGACCATGGTAAGAAACTAGTAAGGCATGAAAGGACAAGGGTAGAAAAGCACCATCATGAGAATACCCAGTCAAAAATAGTATATAACTATGAGGAACTTGAGAGCATAAGACTCATAATAGTATTGGAAGACTTGGGGAGTGCATGGGAAGCAGAATATGGTTAAGGAGTGATTCTTAAGGGTCATCTAGACCTTAACCATCACTAGTTTTACACCAGCATGTAAAGAGGTAGACACATGGCAGCAATATTCTAGCACATAAAAAGTATATATGGGGCACAAAGGTCAAGGTCATTAGGAGAAAATAGTTATACTTCGATGACTCTTAGTCCATAAAGATTTTATTGTCCATTCACTCATCTCATTTATTATGTAACTACTTCGTTAGGGAAAAACAAGTATAAATACACCTATATGAAATCATTGTAAAGTGACAAATATTGGATATCATTTTGCTAAAGTATAATATAGATTTATGCATAATACAATCAGTTCTAATGTTCATGTTTCAATTAATTTTTATTTATGAATATTTTGGTATGTTTGCATTGATTACTTGTATTTGTAACTTATTATGAGATCTATGCAGCTTACACTTTTAAAATTTGAGTAAGAATCTCTAAAATCTATGGAACTTATCTACATAATTATGGTAGTTGAGCTTAATGAGACAAGGACCAAAGTAGTGTATTTAGTTTTTTGTCTGACTTCTAATTATAAATAAGTTTGAAGTCAAAGTATATGACTAATATGTTGTTGCATAACATAATACATTGGAATCAGTCTCTTGCTTCTCATTTCGGGTGAGTGCATAAGATCACAATATTGTATGTAGGGCCAACACACGAACTCATTAGGGATACACTTATATATTTGAAACATTATTAAATAATAAAAACCCAACATTTTGGTTTTATTTCTAGGACCCATAACACCTGCAACATACTAATGAAAGATTCTTGAATGTATCACCCTTGAATGTATTGAATAATCGATTACTAGGGTCTAAGATAATTTTATGATTCTTTATCTTGAACCAAGATTTTTTACTTATCAGTGGATGGAATAGAATCTCTACAGTGCATTATATGAAACTTTCCTTGTTTAAATTCTGGTTCATATGCATGTTTGGCTATCTACTTATGCTCAAGGATGATCACAAAACTTTGGTAGAAGATAATCTTGGATGTTAGAACATCAAAGGGATTTTTTAGGACTAAGAAAACTATGGACATGAGCTGTTAATATTTGTTGAAGAGGAGTGTTGAATACCTACATTATGGATTATTTTGTAACCACTTATTCTTGTCTTGAAGAAGCTAAGTTTCATCTCCTTAGAGAACTACATGGTTGGTATATTAGACATTTCCCACTAGAATTCAAGAATTTGTTCATTGAATGTGGACTTAAAACTCTAACAATGGAGAGATAAATCAATCTATACATGAACCATGCATTTTGAAGGTGAATATCAAAGTGTCGATAAAATATTTAAGTTTGAAATGGTAACTAGTCAATAGGTATTGCAGAAGCAAAAATATGATGAAGCTCGACAAAGGATCATAGGAGTGGGTGGTGTGAGAAGGGAGTGAAAGAACTCAAGAAGGTTTAGGATCTATAGGGAATCAGAAACACACAAATAAGATGCTATCACTTTCAAATCTCACCCCATGCCACTTTTATCATATGAAGTAGAAACTAGCTAGATAACAAAATTTGAAGAACCACGTTTGAACCAACCAAGCACCCCAAACATATTTCAAGCTCATGGTTTTGAATCCGATGAATTATGTTTACATGATTTGGATACAAATATTATGGAATCAAAAACTGATCTTATAAAGGACATTATAGCTAAGCTAATTGTAACTCATATAGAATTATCTCTTTCTTTCCCTCTTCAAGGAATTTCATGTCTCAACTTGGGATGCCTGGATGACTTGAAATTTATAGTAGATAGAGTATAGGCCCAAATATTATCAATCAACTAGATACCATGTCCCATGGCATGGGCATTACTGTTGGAGGCACTGGAGGTGGACTAAGAGGTAGCACAAGAGGAAGTGGTGAACTTCCCCCTCAAGCGATAGAATATGGGGGTTCTCAATAACCAACAACCCAAGAACCTTAAATGTCAATAATACATTATGAAATGATGATTTACCTAACTAAATATAGAGGCATAAATAATGTTGTAGAACATGTCCATAGGTGTAAAATTATTTGGATTGCATAAAGAATCACTTCTTCTAAATGAAAGGCCATAAAATTTATGACTACACTTTTGGAAAGATCACATAAGTGGTATAGTAAGTTCAAAACTCAAAAATTTTTACTTGACTATGATCAGCTCAAAACAACATTCCTTTAGTAATTTAGCATTCTCAAATTTGAGCAATAAAGCATCATCATAATGAAAGATATAAACTAGGAACTGACTGAAAGTGTATGATACATAGTTCAAAACACTTTTATAAAATCTATCATCATAAATAAATGCTACTCAATAAACACAATGGTTTGTGGAAGGTTTATTACTTCCCTTTCAATGAACATTATCGTAGAAAACCTTCACTAGCACGTGCGAAGCTCTGAAAGCACCCTCCACACTGAATTTGTTGGTAGTATTGACGTTGGGATTAGTCCTTTCATGGAACCCCAAATAGCTTCAATGACATCACAAATCAAAAAAATAACTAAAAATAATTTATATGATACTTTTTATTGTCTTTGGTGAACTGATTATGAGTATGAAGGATATAACTGAAGCAACTACCCGTACACAAACATCCATGTTGTACTAAAATAGTCATGTGAAATCTAACATGAAGAGCATGATGTATGCTCATGTAATATTTCATAGTGAACTACACACTATAAGGTGTATGAATATTATAAAATATGTGATGCTTACACCCATGACACAAATGATTGCCACAAATGATTGCCAGATAATTAGTGATATCCATGAATCACATGTGTGGTATTGTCAAACCTCTGTGTCTAATAATCAAGATAATGGTCAATTTCATGGTTGAGGTAGAGGATGAGGACTAAGATGTAGTCATTTCCCACTAATAACATGTTAAAAGTGTGGATCCCCAAACCACTATCAAATGGATTGTCTAGTTTACCCAACATGTGATTTTTGTAAAAAGGACCATCGATTGGAATAATATCTTGATTTATACATGGTCATCACTAAGGAGATAAATGAAAATGTTGTAGGTATTATTCACATTGATAAACCACACTATCACCCATGATCAAGCACCCTAACATCTCAATAGGTGAATATCACCACGTGTAGTGGAGGACAATCTTAATCTACATCTACTCCTATTGAGAAGGTACAATGTGAAGATCCTCAGGAAAGGAAGTATCTTGATTCCCAACAACAGAAGGATGTATTAAAATACATTGTGATTATAGTACAATAACTAAAAGTATAAATTCATTAATTTAATAACCAATAAGTAATGTAATGTGTTGATATGCAAAAGGTAACAAATCGTCAAAACATAGCACGAGATTATTTTCAAGAGATTTACAAGCATTTTTTGAATGAAGACATTATCCCACAACTGATTATTTGGCTTAATAATCAAATACAAGTATCATCTTATGTTCAACCTCAACTAACTTAGAAAACTAAGGATCATCAATTAAATCATGTTCAACAACAAGATACTCCAATTCCTCCCATCCCTCAAGAGGACAAAAATTCACTAGTGAATGTTGTCATCAATGGTTGGGTGATTTGGGAAATTTTAGTTGACACTAGAACTAAGGTTAAAATCCTCACCATGAATGTATGGCATAAAATGGATAGTACATTATTACAACCTTCACCACATGTATTATTTATTGCTAATAAAACTTGTGCTCTATTGATTAGTGTCCTCAAGAATGTAATGGTGGATATCCTTGGAGTGCATTTCAAATATGATTTTAAGGTTCTCAAGTTAGAAAATGCAAATGATTTTATAGATCTATTAGGGTGACCTTGGTTTTATAAAAATAATGTAGACTTAAGTTTTAAAAATTTATAGATCAATTTTGATAATATTGATCAATGTTTTGTGATTCTATTATATCAAACACATGGGATTCCATATGTATAACTTGTTAAAGTGTAAGAAGATACTAAGCACATTTACAATGTCATATCCAGAGATGGTGAGCAATGTGATCTTACTATTGATGTCATCATTCAATGGATGAACACTCAGTCCCTTTCTAATTCTAAAAATAATGTTTATAATTTTTGGGCCCATAGTGATTATGACCTTAATCGAAGAATATGTAGTGACATTGGTAGTCGAGAGAATTTTTTACATCAGTATCATAAATGCCATAGGTTTCTTCACCTTTTTACCAAAAAAGTCATGAGGAGACCAATGATAGGTGCACTATTAGAAATATTTGATGAAACCCCTCAGTTTCATAGATAAATAGAAGTTTGTGACTTTGTCTAGCACCTTGAATAGTTTTATAACTATAACATTAATCATATACAATCCTTGGTTCACTTATTTGAAGGTATAAATGCAAAATGGTGGAGAAATCATAATGAGAAAATTTTCCAATGGGATCAAGTATGGTCTACTTTACATCAATAGTTTCATCATGACAACCAAGTTAGGGGAATAGTTAGCTATAATGGAGTACAAACTCCTGAACCCCATATAGAGGACTATGAGTTAATATGGGGAGATCAAGAGTCTTACTTACTATAGTACCTATGGGTACATGATTTATATGGAACACTAAGAACCCAAGAGAGAGCATGTTATGTTCATGAAGAGTGACATATGGGTACTCAATTTTGTCATCTATTGAAAGAAAACATGAATTTGACACTATCATATCCCTCTTCAATAATGGATTTATGCCTCATTCTTTAGGACATGTGTGAATTAGTTATTGGTAAACCTATTACCATTTAAGATTTCTTGACATATATCCATAATGTATTAAAAGGTCTAGTTCTCTTCAATAAATAATTTGCACAACTTGTTCTCATGCTAGAACTAGTCTTTGATTAGGATTGACGTGAATAGATATTCCAAGGGAAAAAGAAGCTAGTATTTCAAGTAGAAAAAGGTGAAGGGACCAACCTACTTCACCCTTTAGAGAATCACTTGGATGTCCCTAAGGATTATGAAACATCAATTGATCATGATACTAGCCCCGATGTAGACCACTCTTACTCTAGGCCAATTCAAACTATTTAGTGCAACATCAACACAGAGAAAGAACTAGAATTATTTATTATAGGTAATTAATGGATTGACATAGAAGTTTTAAATATATTTGAGTTGTTAGAATAATACCAAGATGTCTTTCCAAAAATTTATAGCGAGATGAAAGGTGTTCATCCATCTCTAATAAAAATGCATATCAAATTGGTTGACGATGCTTGACCAGTCAAGAAATGGCCATATATGATGAATCTAAATATATAGGCATGAGTAAAGGAAGAAATTAATAATATGCTACATGTCAGAGTTATCAACCCAATTTATGAATATGAGTGGGTTAGTCCCATGGTGATAAGTATAAATAAATATGGACACATTCAAATCTGAATTGATTATCAAATACTTAATGCATCTTCCATCATTGATCCCTTCCCAACACCATTCATAGAGTAATTCCTTGAAGGAATTATTAAGTTAAAAATATATAATTTCAAAGATGGATTTTTAGGGTAGCATCAGGTCCAAATAGTTGAGAAAGATCAACTAAAGAATATGTTCACCACTGAATAGGGATATTTTGCATATATTATTATGCCTTTTAGGTTCAATAACACACTAGTTTTATTTTCATATATAGACATTGAGGCCTTTACATATTTCATCCATAAATTTCTTCAAGTCTATTTGGATGACTAGATAGTTTATGGCTTAGTCAAGGACCAATATTCTAATCTATGGCTCATGTTTGAGCATTATCGAGTCCTACAGATATAAATAAATATAAAAAAGTGTCTTTTTTTATACACATTTCAATGTTCTTCTAAGACATATTATTTACAAAGATGAACTTTTGGTAGACCCCATAAAAGTATCTATCATTCTTCACCTCCCAACATCAAATTCATAGTGTGAAGTCCTCACCTTTCTAGGACATACAAGTTATTGCCAAAAATTTATTTACGGATATGAAAATATTTCCATACCTTTGGAGGAAATCTTAAAATATAATAAGCACTTCATCTGGACTTGATCCTATCAAGAAGCCTTTTAGGTCTTAAAAGACAAGTTGGTCACCATTCTAATCCTATAGATCCCTGATTGGACAATCCTTGATGCTTCTATAATGGTAGTTGGTGCAATCCTTACACAACTAGGTAAATGCCACCTAGATAACCCTATCTATTTTGATATTACAAAACTTACTCTAGTGAGTCATGATTACACCACCACATAGCATGAAGCATTATCAATGGTTTATGCTCTACTAAAATTTTGACAATACTTGTTGGTAACTCCTTTTGTATACTATATAAATCATGAAGATTTAAAGTATCTAGTCAATAAACCTATGTTACATGAACCTATGTACCATTGGATAGTGTTGTTTCAATAATTTCAATTATCTATGATGGTTAGACTAGGAAAAACTTATTATGGCCCTGACCATCTTTCTCAAATTGATTATGGAGAAACACCTTGTAGTATTGAAGATGACCTATCTATTTTTTTTTACTATTTCATGTTTCTTATGTACCCAAGGAGTTGGAAGATATTATATCTTTTCTAAATACTAGCTCAACACCCAACTATCTAACTCTTCAAGTTAATAAATAACTTTCAATCCACTCTACAACCATTTAGCGCATAGGCAGGGATCTCTACAAGCTTGGCCGAGATGAAATTATTTGATGATGTGTCATGAAACATGAGAAATATAAGGTCTAAGAAGTTCATGAAAAAATTACAAGTGGACACTATGTTAGAGATGCTATCATTCACAAGTTTCTACTAACTAGATTGTGGTGGTTTACCCTTATTCAAGATGCCAAGATATATGTTAGGAACTGTGATATTTGTCAACACGTAGGAAAACGAAATCAATGGGATGACATGACTTTATCTTTAATTATATCTTAGGATCCATTTGAAAAGTGGGCCATTGATTTTGTCAGCCCCATCAATCTAGTTGGATGGTGTACAGGTTCCCATTATATCATAATGGTAACTAACTATCTCATGCATTGGGATGAAGCTATTCCAACAAGAGATTGTACTACTATTACTACCACATCCTTAATTTGGGAACATATCATAACCCAATCAAGATTCCCACTAATTTTTATTAGTGATAGTGGTACCCATTTCCTCAATGAAACTATTTGTATCTTACTTGTAGATTTTATGATTGCTCATCATAAAACAACATTGTATCACCCCCAAAGCTAATGAAAATATCAAGGAATTCAATAGAATCTTAAGCACAACACTCATAAAAAGATATAATATTGGCTAAACTAATTAGGATTATAGATTATCTTTAGTACTTTGGGCTTACAAAATAACTTTTAAGTTCTTGAATAATCACACACCATTTAGTTTGGTATATGGTAAAGATGAAGTTCTACCAATTGAATTCTTGGTACCATATCTTCGTATTATGCATGTTGGACAATTGGATGAGGATTATCCTTCAAATCATGCTTGGATAATTTTTTACATCTATATGAAGCCCATTTCCTTGCTCATTGGTGTTAAGATGTGGATAAATACAAAAAAAAATCATGACTTGATCAACACATCAAGCCTAAAACATTTACCTCTGGGAAGAATTCCTTACTCTATGACTCCAAATTCATGTGCCAATCTAGAAAACTTTGGATTCACTAGGATGGTCTTTTTGTAATTCATAGAATTTGACCTAACAACACTTATTGATTACAAAGGATGGATGGCCAATTTATTCTTAGGCATTAAAATGGAATCAAGATATGACCATAGTTTACCTCTAAATAATTTACACTTTCTAACAATAAGACTTATATCATTAGTCTAAGATTTCTTGTTTTCAATAAAAGTGTTGCCTTTGTTACACGCCACATTTATTTAATATATTTAGAGTAGTTTAAGTTTTGTCTTTGTATTTTTATGTAGGACCATGATACAAATTTAGTGTGGGGTAAAAGGTATTTGTATTCATGTTCAAAGACATGCAAGTTACTTAAGGCATGCAAGTTTCTCAAGGCACACAAATTAAATAACCCTAGGATAGGGTATTCCCACTAAATAGTTTTAAAATTTGAAATAAATAGAATAATTATCTTCCAATCCAAATAAAAGTGTGAGACACAAATATCTTAAAATACAAACAAATGTGCGTGACACAACTATCTTCCACTTCAAAGGGAAGTGCAGGATAGGACGTGTCATTAATGTCAAAGAAATAGTGGTTGTGATAAATATGCTGAAATCATGACAAGATAATACCATTAAATCCATTTATAGTGAGAAGTGATGATTGAAGAATGGTGGCCATTAAAAATGCATTAATAATTAGAAGTGATGGATAAAAGGAAAGGGGATGGTAAACATGGGTTACCCCCTCGAACCAATAAAAAGACAAGGAAGATCATTTTTACTTTTTACCTTTTCTTCCTTATACATTTATAGAGTTAAAGAATGATTTGAGCCAGAGTGAGTCTAGATAAAGTGAATAACATCAAGATTATATAAACAATAATTATAGCAAGAATCAAGCTATATAACCAAACACAAGGCTGACTCCAAAACACAACCACAAAAGAGAGAATGGTTAGTTATAGGTTATATAAGTAGACATCTACCATTAGAGGGAAGTGAAGCAATAAATGCCTAACTCATTGATAAAATAATAACATATTCTTTTTAAAATGTTAGATGGATGCACCTTGACCTTTAGGTTCTTTATAGGATGATGCAGCCTAAGAATAAGGCTTTAAGAACTGACGTGTTGTTACCAATAATATCATAGGAAGAGGAAGCACTTAGGGGGATGTATTATTAATTAAGACAAAAACACTTAAATAAAAAGAATAGCAAAGAGGTTGGGATCATGTGTTAAGCTAAGAAGGCACACTCATCTCCAACCCCACCATTGATGATAAAAGAAATGCAGTACCCAAAGATGGTGTTGTGCATATAAAAATGGGTATCAAAAGTACCCTATTGTACAGTCTTTGAATACAATCCTCATCAACCTGGGAATGAGTTTGAGTTACAAAATGATTATTATGTTGAGCATAAGAACACCAAAAACTAATTGGTGTATGACCTCAAGATTTTCATTGCTTTGGATGTTGTGGGTTTGTTCCAATTATTCAAACTTCTATACTTTGGAAAACCCATGGAAGAAATTTTTTTTTACTCTTGCACATCCATGAAGACTACCTCTATTTTGTTGGCTGCAGCATGAAAATTATGCCTAAAAGGATAAGTAAGGTGTTACAGATGTATTGTTCTAGAATGGATGTAGCATTTAACTTGGAGGAATCTAATGAGATCAAAAAGATAACCATGATGCTAATGTACCAAAATTAGGGCCATGCCATGAATATCAAGAACCTATAGATCCTACTGTGTAAGTGGTGGCATGCATCATAATGACAGAGATTGGTGGCACCAATCATTGAAAAGAGGTATACATAGCCCACCTTTAAATTTACCACCATGTTACTGAGGGATTGAAGTATAATTGAATGTTATACTTTGCCCATAAAATCATTGAGGATGTGGAGAAGACCAATCAGATACCCAATCATAGGTTAGCTTGGGCAGTGTTTTTATTATTGATGGTGTTTGATAAGATTACTGTACCTAACTACACCATGGGAGCACTAAAGTGGGTATACCCACCTAAACACAAGTCCCCTACTGAGCACTATGAGGAATTCATGTGCCCTAGGCACATTACCCCCACCTACAAAATTAAAATGAAGTTTTGGTTTGATTAGAATGAAGGAAGCATTTAGAAATAAATGGTACATCCCAAAAGACATGACTACCTAGGTTGGATAACAAGCATAGTTCATTGAGAAGCAACATTAATATTTAGTGTGCATCAAAATGGTCCCTTCTAGAAAACACTTTGCATGGCTAAAGTTAATTTATACTTTTATGGAATGGTGTTTTGTGGACTTAGTGAATTAAATTTTTGATGCATAGTCTATCACCTTAGAGGCAGACAAAATTGAATTTGAGATACACACTCTCTAAAAGATGTACGTCTATCTAGGTAAGAAGGACTATAAGTAAAAATGGGAGACTGACCAAACTAACATCAAGGTAAAACAAATAATAGTGGAAGAGCAGGTGAATAACTTGTTCTACATGTTATAGCCTAAGAAGAAGAATTCAAAGGGTGAAGAGAATACATAAGAGAAACTTCCACTAGTACTTACACTAGTGAAAAATAAGTGGGCTAGGCATGATGAAAACATAATTTCATAGTAGGATCCTCCAAAATGGTATAAGACTATCTAGGCACCATCTTCTACACCCTCACCACCTAGACCTTCTTGTCCTAGACCTTTTCATCTTAGACATCTTTCTAGACCTTCTTCATCAAGACCTTTTCCACATTTAAATTCACCTACATAGGTTCTCTCACCCCCTCTTTCACCTTTGTATGTTCCTCTATCACTGTCTTTACCTTCTAATATAACTTCATAGGCATCACCTCCAAGGGTTTATCCTTCAAATATTATACCATAGAGAACACTAAAGAAACAATCAGAGTATGAAGAACCTACAAAATAGAAGGAAGAGTTTGAGAACTCTAATTTTAATAAGACACCCTCCCCAGTGTGAGAAGAATAAACCACCTTCAAAGACTCATGATTGGACATTAGGGGTCAATTTGGCAAAGAGGGGTATCGTGATGATACTCAGTATATGAGTAGAATGGAGATCAATAACATGTGTTTATCTACTGATACAAAGGTTGATATTTTAGATCATGACCTAAATAAAGTAAATAATCCTACTGGGTCTAAGGAAGAACCACCTATAATTGATGCATCTACCAATCTATGAGCTTAGTATGAAATGGGCATCCCTGATAGTATATTTTACTTATGGATACACATCCTCCCCCACGATGAAACCATTGATATAAAGTAATATATGTCCTTCCTTCTGGACATGTACAATGAGGAATGTCATTTTGAGATCCCTCAAAATAGCCTCCTATTAGGTCCTCAAGATCTATCACTACCAAATCCACTATGGGTTTATCCCTAAAATATCACCCCTCTATAAGCCAATGCATCATTTTTAAAGATGGATTTTGAATTCACATTCCAAAACATACTTTTAGACTCTAATGTACATAACACAGAGAAGAAACATGGCCAGGTGATGGCTATGTATGAAAAAAAGGCTTCCATCTAGAAGGAACTTGTGGAATAAGTGGTTGTTTTGAAACAAAAAATAAAGAAGGCCATAGAGTCCATGGTAAAAACATTAAATCTATATAAGTCTATTTTGGACCAAGAGATAGAATTAGTGGATGGAGTACCTCTAGATAAGGATGCCATAAATAAATTAGAGACCCTTGTGAATCTCCTTTTGAAGTGTTACAAAGAATAACCTATGCCAAGGGATGAGACACTAATGTCAGTAGAGAAATTTATTGGGGCTCTAGAGGTGTGTAAGCATACCCTCAAAAGATATGGGGAAGTAATTCCCATCTTGGATTGGATTTTTTGAGAGGTTGTCATGACCCAATAAAATCTTAGAGGCTTGCTTCCATGTAGAAGAATCAAAGAAGTAGCAGATGATGGATGTTGCATTCTTAATAAAATATCACACTAATCACATGAAGGCATTCAAAAATTTCAAAACTATGGAAGAGAAAATAATCACACATTGACATCAATTGAATGCTAGTTTTTTAGCTCTATAAGGATAGGTTGTCGGTGAAGTCTTGATATTGGAAGAAGTTTAGAAGGATGCCAGCACATCCTTGAACTAATTGATCAAGATGGCCAATGATAATTCTAACCAACCTGAAGAGATGAAGAAATCAAAAGGTGGCCATTGAATAAATAAAAAAAATTATCGACACATTGTCACATTGGGACAATGTCAAGAATTAGATTGAACAAACAAGGCCTAAATTTTTGGTAGAAACCACAACCAAGGCTTAGTCTAGGATGGACTAGGAACATAGTGTGGGGTGATGTTAGACCCCAAATTTTAGATAAGTAGATTGGTTTAAAACTGACACGATACTAGAGGATTGTACGCATAGGGATATGAGGGAGTGTAACTAGATTGGTACAGAAGGATTGTGGCATAGAATCAGTGAGGCATAAAATGATAATGGAACACAAAAACCAATGTGAAAAGATGCATCAAAACATGGCATATAACTACAAGGAACCCAAAAGCATAGGACTCAAAATAGTAGTGGAAGACTTGAAGAGTGCATGGGAAGAAAAATATGGTTAAGGAGTGATTCTCAAGGGCCATCTAAACCTTATCCATCACTAGTTTTTCACTAACCCAGAAAGAGGTAGACACATGGTAGCAAGGATCTAGCATAGAAGAAGTATATAGAGGGTGTAAAATCATAGGTCTTTAGGATAAAATAGTTAGGCTACCATGACTCTTAGTCCATAAAGAGTTTCTTTCCATTCACTCATGTCATTTATTATGTATTTACTTGGTCAAGGTAAAATAAGTATAAATACCAATGTATGAAATCATTGTAAAATGACAGCTATTGGATATCATTTTGATGAAGTATAATATAGAGTTATGGATATTACAATCAGTTTTGATGTTCATGTTTCAATTAATTGATAATTATGAATGTGTTGGAAGGTTTGTATTGAGTACTTATAGTTTTAACTTATTATGAGATCTGTGCAACTTACACTTTTAGAATTTGAGTAACAATCTCTGAACTCCATGGAATTTATCTACATATTTATGGTTGTTGAGATTAATGAGACAAGGACCAAAGTAGTGTATTTATTTATTTTTATAAATTATAATTATTTGTAAGTTCTAAATCAAATTATATGACTAATAGGTTATTGTGTAACATAACTAATAGGAACTGGTCTTTTATTGTGTGCTTCGGGTGAGCATTCTATATCATAGTCTTATGTAAAGGGATAGTGTGCTAGCTCATTGGGGTTAAGTTTAGTGCTTGAAACATTATTAAATAATAAAAAAACAATATGCTTATATGATCCCCATACTTGGGTAAAAGGATTTTTACTTGCTAATAAATTAGCAAGTTTGCAATCCACCTATATAGTTTTAGGATATTTTCTTTTCCTTCCTATAGTTTTTATGCATAAACCCTTAATAAATATATTGATTTATAGGATATATCTTATGGCTTAAAGTAATATAATTTCAATTTTTAACTTTATCAACTATTGAACTATATTGGTTTCACTCTTATTTCTAGCTTCCTAAAGCCATTCTAGAAAAGGAATGGTTGGAGGAATTATAATGTTTTCTTGAGGCCTTTATATTTCTTCATTAGGTTTATCCTTAGTTATCTCAACATGGGGGTCTAGTTTTTCATTAAAGACTTCAATTATGTAAATATAAATAATGCTCAATGTCCAACTTGACCTTAACTATACATTATCATAATCAATCACACCAACCCTTATAGTTTTTTTGGTTTAGTACCATAAATAGGAGTTTCATGTCTATTCTTTCGATTTACTACTAGTTGGGTAGGTAATTATGGTTAGGTCACATGTTTTATTTATTGTTTTTGAGTGGTAGGGGGAGGCATTAGTACATGTTGTTGTGAGAACCAGATCTAATGATTAAAGTTTTGATGGGTAACCCATTGCTAGTTTTCCATGGGTGAAGGTTAGGTTGGATTATCCATGGTTGTGGTGTCCATTCTTGTGTGCCTCATTGTATAGGTTCATATGTCTATGGAGTAACTTATCTAGTCCATTGAATCATCCATGGGCTAGAAGGAAAAATAGGACTAAAATGTTTATGGGTTTGATTGTGGGAAAACTAGTTTCCCTATATTTATATGAAGTTGAATGATTCTATTTGTTTGGTCAACCTTTTTGGTTGGTTTTTTAGGACATGTAAGAGGGAATATATCTTTTTATAATGAAAATTTTCATCATATATCCAACACATACCATTTATATCCAAAGGGAATTATCAGAGAGCATGCTTTAACCTACATTTAGGGTAATACATGGCTAGTGGTTCAATAGTATCATTGAATTTGGCTTGAATTCCATCTATATTAGTGTTCAATTACAAAAAAATTTGTCTTGAGATTGGATAATTCTTCCATGAGTTTTATCATATCAGTACCACTCTTCCCTTTTTTTATATTTCTAACACTCTCTCTGGTTCTTGAGTAATTCACATATAGTTTAGTTATGTCATATGAGACCAAGTTTGTTTATGTATCCTTTTCCTATTAGGTTCAAATATTCCCTATCATCATCATCATCATCCAATCCCTTTATGAAAACATTTTTTTTTAAATCTTCCTCTAACTCATACCCACATCTTCTATGTGTGAAAAGGAAGCGATCGAGATAGTCCTCTAATTCTCATATTATTATTTTTTTATGCAAAAGAATTATTATTTTATATCATTCACCCTAAACTAATAATTATACTAATCCAAAAATATATTTTCCATCTCATCCCATTTTTGAATTTAATTTGGTTGTAAATCATAAACAATCTCATGGTTGAATCATTGAGTGTAAAAGGTAATAATTTTAGTTTGTGATTATAAGATCTTTAGTCATAAGTTTGACATAACAACTTGAACTAAAATAGAAATTGATTACAATATTATATATAAAATTCCCTAAAGGTTGGTAGTATGGATGGGGATATGTTATTCATTGTTTCATTATATCCTCATCTAATACAATGGAATGAATGAAGGTTCTTCCAAGTGGATCAACCCTAATTTATGCATTTTCAACAAGATTTAGTAAATTTCCTATGTTATCTCCCATTTAATCCCAATAAATATTATAGAGGGTGTTCCTGAAAATTGGTGAATTGTTATAAGTGCTTGGGATTCTACTTGAATGGGAATCATTGCTTTAGTTTTATTTTTTTTTTTTAGACTCAATTTTCTTTGGAATGATGCAACTACCTCTAGATACTTATCCCAGGGTTTGGGTAGGGATAATCTATTTATTTTTTAATATTTAAAAAAGTCTCTTTAATCTCTTATCATAAATTTTCCACTTCCTCTAAGTGTGTTTTTATTCGAGAACTTGTGGTATCTTGAAGAGGGTTCTTTGGGATGAATGTTCTTTATGAGTTTCTATATCTGCTCATATATATCTTTTAAATTTAGGTAATTTTTTTCTTTGTTAGCTTGTGATTTACACCTTACAAACACCTAAAACATCCCCAAAAATGGTGCCAAAAATGACTAGTGTCATCAACCCAACCATTTTTTCAACTCATTCGGTTGATGCCATTACAACCAGGGCATGTGTCTAATGGTTGTATGCAATAAGGTGTGCACTTTGTTGCTAAAATTATTGGACAACCTACCTCTAAGATCTTAATATAATCAACTCAAATTAAAATCTATGTAATTATTTTGAAAGAAACACTTTGAAAAATTAGAATGCTAAAAATTAAACACTCTTGGTTATAAAGAAACACTCTTTGTTGTCAAGGAAATTACTTGTAAAATGAACACACTCTTCTTATCAAGGGAAACACTCTTTATTATGTCTGTTGAATTTTACTTGTTTTAAATGAAAATCTTTTAGAAAAGGGAAATGTTAGGAAACAATATGTAAACAATAACTTTGAATAAACATATTAAAAGAGAAAGACATGTAGGTTAACCAAACTAGACTTATAATATAAACACTCATAAAATAATTATATAATAATTAATATGAAAATAAATAAATACCATACAGTAATCCTCTCTCCTTTGGTGAGTGGGCCCTTTATCTCCCTTTTCACAAAATCTAAATCATACTTATTATTTCAAGAACATTCAAATCTTTATTAATTCTATAAAAAAAGATTACAATATGGGAACAAAAACTATCTATTACTAGTTTGTCTGCTCTTTTATGCTACCAACATTAACTTTCCCTAACTTACTCCCTTAAAGCATTAGGAAGACATTATTTTAATACAATGTTTTTATAACCATTATACAAAAAACAATCAATAGACTAATAAGATTACAAAATAGAAAAGGATTTACAAGCATCTCCCATGTTTCAAGTTGAAATAATAGAATAAATGGCATAAATATATACATGGATCCAAATAGTTACAATATCCTTGTAATTATAACACGTTTTGATCTAGTAACCCAAAATCATACAATAGCTATAGTGGTGCTCTTTACAAAATATTACTATAAGTATCATGTCTAAAAATAGATTGTTATATGATATGAGTGTCTCTATGAATCTGAGAATGACCCATGAGTGTATTTGAAAGGCCATGACAATTATATATAGGATGTATACAACCTTGTATGATTATAAAAACACCTCTCACAAGGTCTATGTATGACTAAAGTGATTATAGATCTTGGCTACTGAACTCTATAACTCACTCATTACATTTCATAACTTCAGAAATTATACTATGGAACTCACTAGTTTCATGCTAGAACTTCACCTATTTTATTCCATAACTTGCCTAGCAGATTCCAAGTCTTGACTGTTAGGCTTTGAAACTTCACTAGATGGTTCTAACATATGTCAATCTTGTCTTGAAGTTCTAACTATTTGTCAATAAAATCATAGCATTCAATCGTGGAGTTATAAATTTGTACATGCAAAAATATAGGCTAACCATGTAATGAGTTAGAACATATTGGTAGAAATAAGTAAAATTGACTCACATATGCTAACCAGAATATAAGTACCCATTATCTAATTTAGACTACAAATAAGTCATAAATGCATTAAATATCCATTTCAATAAGGGAGATTAGCAAGGGATAACATGGTTATTATTTATATATAATGATCCATATAATGGACTCATCAAAATTCGCAATTTCAATTTGGTTTTATATTATGTAGGTTGTTGATTCCTCTTACCTACCTTTGGAGGCTTGAGGAACTATAAGAGGGTTTTACAGGATATGAGAGATAGTCTATTCATTTGCACTTTATAAATTTCTCTCAACACATGAAGGTGATTATGTGATGAAATTAAAAATAAATAAATAAAAATTTCAAAAAAATGTAAATACAATAAAATTCAATAAATGTGTTTGTAATTGCACTCAAATTCATTTGCACACCTTTCTTCTTGCATTCCATTATCAATTTTAAGGTAATTTTTTTTTTAAAAGCATGAGTTGAGCTCTTTACTTATCTATTCATGCTTTGCATCGATGCCAAATGAAAGGAATCAACATTTTTGAACTTATAATAATAGTACTACATACGTAGTTTTAAAAACTAAAATTGCATATGTGGTTTAGGCCTAGTATTCACCAAGCTTAGGATACAAGATCCTATATAAACTTTTATAAAATGCATATTTAAAAACATTAAAATCACATTAAACAAAAAAATTGTCAAATTTTCAGACCCCAAACTTCATGCACTTACTAACAACATAAAGTAAAAAAAAGAAGGCTAATTATTTTACATGATTAATTTCAGCCTAAATATTAATAGATAATGATTTGAATACTTTGATGAAAAAGTTGTTAAATGTTTTTTATATTAGATGAAGAGAAACATCTAATGATTACTATCATACCCTGAGTCAAAAAATAAAAACTACATATATCGATCATAGCCACGAGTAATTTTTAAATGAGGAAAAATCAAAAATTGGGTTTAAATATCATATTTAAATCAAAAATAGGAAACCTTAAAAAAGGAAGAAACCCTAAGTCAAACTTGATATTTGATGTGGTCAATATAAAAAATAGATTTAGAGATATGTTTGAGCTTATTTTGTATTAATGTGATCTAATAAGATAAAAAAATTTAAACTACAAATTAATTAAGGTATGTCTTTAAAATTAACCAAATCTAGATGTTACAAGTAGATGTTTAATTTACACTTTTACTATTTAAAAAAAATGTCAAAAAATATAGGAAAGAGATGTACTTAGTTTTTTTGTTTGTTTTTTAGTTATAGAGGTTAGCACAAGACTTGGAAATTCTTAAATAAGTGTCTCCAAGATTCTTAGTGAAAAATAGGTTTTGAGGACTAATGGACACCTATGGTAAAATTTAGACACTTATAGAATATAAATGTGTCCACTTTCTACTGAAAGTTTTCTATGAGTTTATAGAGGTATATTTTAGTACAAAGCACTATGCTTACTTGTAAATGATCTTCTTATGTGATATCACAATTTTTTTTGTGTGCAAATTAAAAATAAATGTCTTTCAATTTGAACCCTAATTAAACTATTGACACTAGGTTAACCTGTACAAAATGGGAAAAAATGATGGGTTAATCTGACTACAACCACTCTCCAATGAATTTTTAAACACTACCTACATATCCAAGACTCTATTTAGAGAAATTAAACCATGCGTAGTTCTTTACCTTAAGTGAATGTATGAAATCATGATCCACTATTATGAATGCATCATGTGATCTAATTTTAGACACTTTACTTAGATTTGGTACTTTAGATTTGGCTGAGGTCTATCCCTTTTGACTAATTTCTAATATGGTAAGTTTAAGATACTCCCTCTCAATGTGTAAATGTCTTCTTGATGAGTGTTATATATGGAAACATTCTTGTACCTATTATGTATACATATGTGACTCTTTTGGTTAAATTTTCACACCACGACATGTCAAATTTGAAATCCTATCCATAAGAATGATTTGAATTTATCAGAATAACCATTGGAAACCTTTGGTAATGCCCAAATGGTTCCATAAATGGATGTTTCTACTCTATAATGGAGGTGTGCCAAGAAAAAAAATAGTTATTTGATGGTCAAGAAACAATCTAATAAGGATATTTGTAAAATTACACATATAATAGGGAATTATTCTAGGTGATTGGGAGCACATTGGGAAGGATAAACCCATAGAAAATAATTTGATAGGAAATAAGGATATACAAGAGCCATATATATACGCACAAGCCATGTAAGGTGAAGGTATATTAAAACTAACATTTAAAAGTGTCTAATAACATATTTTAGTGTCTAAAAAATATATAATTTTAAAAATAAACAATAATTGTAAAGGTATTTTGATAGTTACTTTTATTTCTCATGAATTTCAAGACAATATCAAAAAGTAGATAATGGGAAACAAATTCAAAATATAATGTGATTAAAATCCAAACATGTTGGAGTGAAAAAGGATAATTTTTATTATGCACTCTTCTAAAAATGTCATTGAACTCTTTTTGAATTGTCAAGTAATGGTTATTCTAAATTATGTTCATGTGAAATATGATTTGGCAATCGTGTTTGTCTGATTTGAGGCTTAAAAATCCTTGCTCACTTTCCAAATTTTGTTATAGATCTCTTAGACATTAATTTCCTTCTCCAGAACCCTAACATGTCACCACAATCTAGGGGGGAAATGGGGGATTAATTTTAGGGATTGTGTTATCCCTTACTTTGAGGGCTAGGAAAAAAATCATAATTTAACATTCAATGCAAGTCAACAAAAAGTTTGTGAATGCAACTTGGCATAGTCCTATATGAATTTTTTTGCTATAATGAATGCATGGAAAAAAATGTGTGGAAAATGGAATGAATGCTTTGGTTTTTTATTTAATTTTAGTCTAAATGATGAAATTAACCAATCTTGCACTTTCACAATAGATTACTTCAATAAATATATTTTTATTCCTTATCAATTACATGTGAATTCTTTATATTTCCATTTACTATATGAATGAATGAATGTCTATTTATACACTTTTAAAATTTAAATTATGACCCTATTGGTGTAATAGATGACACACAATGAATGTAAAAAGGTAAAAAATCGAGAACACAAGGCATGAGAGACATAGAAAAAGGATCATAAGTGCCCACCCCAAAATAGTAAAATGTATGGTTTCAGTATCCTATAACCATACATTATATGGTACCAAATAAAAGGTAAATGACCTAATAAAATATTTAAGGGAGAAGAGAGAACTAAATGAGAGTAAAATGATCAAGGACAAATAGAAATGCATGAAAATTCACCAATAAGATTCTAACATAAACTAGTATTTGAAAATTACACATGTACTTTTAAATAATGTAATTTTACAACTAATAAATATCCACATACCAAAATTAAGTGATTAAAATAATAATAATAAGTGGGATCTCTTGATAATTCCCTAGGTGTACATAAAATTACAATTGTTTTAATTTTTATATACAAATTAAACTTGAATTTAAACACTATCAGTGAACAAAATTGAGGTTAAAAAATGGGTAACAAATATCAATGAGATTTATTTAATTAGATCTATTAAGTCATATGGTCTAAAATGTAAAATTACTGTTCTAGAGGCATTTCTATTGGGTACCAGCCCCTTAGAATTGCCTCACATGAGACAAAAAAACTCAAATGCTTTTTACACCAACTATCTACCCACATTAGATACGCCATATTTTTCTAAAGTTTTTTTAACTTATCAGCTAATTTTGGGAAGAGAAGGTTTTATTATATGATCATGTTACAATCTAATACTACAATTATACATAGTTGAATAACCTATAGAGCCATATGAATCAATGCTTACAAGTTCTATGATGAAAATAAAAATCTATTGTAATGGATTATTTTTCTATTCAAATGATGTAATTTTTGTCTCTCGCAGCTTGATAAAATAGATATCAATAAAATAATCTATACTCATATAATCATAGTCTTGATAGAGTTTAAGAGCCTCCAAGTCTTCATATCCTACCTCATAGTTGGTCTGATCACATTCAACAAACATACTTTGTAAAATTGAGATGGGTATGTTATCGAGATTAGACACAATTAAAATAAGACACATTATAGTGATTAATTTTTTTCAATATCATACATTGGGTGTATTTAAATTTTTAGTGCATAATAAAACATGTATAAATAGATCGATGTTATGTAAATATGTAATAGTAGATTCATCCACTTATTTAAATTGAAATTAATATTTCGCAGTGAAATATGTATCATTGAATTAATGTTTTACAAATATGGAAGGATAGATTATTCTTTTCATCTTAATTTCTAAGATCTTGACCATCTCAAATTTGGGAAAATATACCCCTCATAGCTAGTCCTATTTTATTCTGTTAGAATAAAACAATCTCACTCTGGCTAATTAGATTGATTAATTTCTTTTAAATCACTAGTCTATTTAGGGTTCTTGGATCATTTACCACCGTAATGATTAAATATAAAATTTCATCATCTAAATTCAAGATAGATACACAAAAACATTTAAAACTATGACAATTACCTTTTTTATCCATTTTGAATCCATCATTGCTAACCCTTGCTTGGCAAACTATGACCTGTGAATAGATTAGATTGGACTAAAAATGTGTTCAACCTTCTCATGTGGGTGGATCAAGAATTCAATTAGGATAAATATCTAACTGAATCTATCTATGTATGTTGGATCTATGACCATTTGGGTATATTAGGCAACTTTGGGCCACTCAAAACTCCCAACTAATGTAGATGGAGTTAAGCATGAAACTGGTGATAACTTGGAATATGTTTTCAAGTGTATATGGTGTAGATAATGATATGTATCTTTTCATTCCAATTGATCAACTTGTGTGTAATTGATCATATGAAAAATATGTGCCACACATATGACCCCAATCTAATATCTAAGTATATTGATTCTAGACTAAGTATTAATAATTGTATCTAAGTATATAAATTGAATACGGTAATGATCATGCCATGCATTATGACCCCAATAGATAAACTAATATGAATCTGAGCTGAACTAGTGTGAATATGAGCTAAATCTAAGCATAATTATCAAACCTATAGTTATGTCCATGTAAACCTATACTATACTTGGTGTGCTCAACTGGCCAATCTAAATTTTCTTAAAACTAGGTCTAATAGATAGTAGTGATACCTATTGTATATTATTACAATGTGGCACTAATGTCCCTATTTGGGTGCTAATGTTTGTCTAGTCTTAAATCTATGTCAATGTACTTATTTATGATTTCCCAATTTTCTTCTATGTTTACCAGTGTCTGATTTCTTAAAAATTAGCCTATGCGCTGAAAAGTGTTTTGTGAATGCAATATAGGATCCCCCATATTTTGAGGGTAGTTTTTGAATCTATGCAAAAACTATCCTCAAAATAAAAATATTTCCAAAATGTATGTTATGTGAATCATATATGATAACTGGTTAATAATACAATATGATGTGTATATATAACATCAAAATTTAAGATAATATGAGCATATATGATCCCTCTTACTTAAATCTTCATGGATTTTATCAAAACTATACCAAATCAGTTTCCACACAATGTCTCCTACCATCAAAATTTAGCAAAAAAGTGGAGATAATTAGAACATTATCTCCTTTTCAGAGGATAAATGATACTAGGAAATAATTCATAGGGAAATTAAATAGGTATAGATTTCATATACATTCATTTTTTCCTTTTCATACGAAACTTTTTTTGTTGACAATTTCTTTCATCCAAGTAAGCAATTACAACCATAATAAGTTATATTATATGGAGATTGTCTTACTAAAGATGTAATGTAAGATGTATGCCATTATAATATTGTATAAGGGTGTTAATATATATGTAATCAATGTATATAATAAAAAACCTAAGTATAAATAAGTAGGTACTTAGGGGGTGGGGCATGATGTCCATCATGACACCCAATTAGGAAGGGTAGATGCATGATGTGCCTCATGGCAATGAGAACTGATGTGTGTAAGAAGCAAAGATAAGTGTCATGGACATGATTCATACAAGAAAGAATACATACAAAACACATGATAAATGTAAAATAGGATAAGTCCCATAATCTAAGAAAACATAAGTAGATGTCACTAAATCTAAGAAAAGAAAACATACAAGGACATGTTCAAATGTCCACATACGTAAAAAACAAGAAATTCAACCTAGATCCACATATAAGGACATGTTCAAATTTTCATATACACAATCAAGAAGGTGTACACAAGTTAAATGGTCAAATCTAAGGAAAACATGGATAGAAGTAGTGTAGAGACAAAAATAATGGCATATTCAAATGCCCTCGAATAGAAGAAGCATAAAAAATAGAATCAAGCCTAAACTAGGAAATCTAGAAATGAAAGTAAAAATTTATGTATTACAAATCTATGTAAATGCTAGGATTTACATATGTTGAGTCCAAATTAGTGATAGTCAACAAAAATTATGAGTATGAGTAGCAATAATCAATATCAAGATATAAAATTTCTAAAACTAGAATTTAGAGAACGTAAGGATAGAACCTAGTAATAGAAACTATGTATAAGATGCCCCCAAGTAGGTGAATGTGTCAAAGGAATAACCATGAATTAGTGTATATGCCCCCAATGGGTAGATGATATCAATTATGGATCAGTGTAGTGGAATTGAGTCCTCTAAGCAATCTACAAACACTCAATAAGAAAAAGTGAATCATGTATGTATGATAAATCCAACTATACTAAGAGAGCTAACATATGTAATGTTTGGAAAATATAATAAATGTAAACATAGAAATGCATACAATCTATAATTTTGTGTTTTTTTACTAAGTTTTTGAATGTTTTTGTGTTTTCACATGTTATATTATTTTCATATTTTATGTATATAATCTATGTAAAATCAAATGAAAATAAACTATTTAAAAGGATCAAGAGAAAATAAAGTATTCACAATAAAAGAGAAATAATACTAACCAATGAGTCTAATGGGAGACTCACTATCACTTTGGCCTATGCCAAATAAGGGTATTATGATCATATGTGCTATGTGAAATGGTTATTATGGTCCCATAATGTGTTGTATTGAATGATCTATAGCTAGCACTGCCTATGAAGTAGGGCTAGGAATCAAAGAAGTGAACTAAACTATCCTATGAATTATGCTATGAATCTATGAAGTTGGTTGAAATTGCATATGAACTATGGTAGGTAATATCAAAATCTAGATGGCATGATGAATAAGTGACCATACTACTCATGTTATGTAAGTGTATGAATAGCCACTGGAACTAATACTGCTTATTGTGTACTACTAGTAAATAGATTTGTAAACTCTATAGAAAATATCTTAATAAGTTGTGTTGAAACTATGTTTTGTTATGTATCATGTGTTTTAAATAACTTAATTAGTTATTAAAATGAAACTATGTTCTATTATGCATCAGTTATTGCAAATATCTTAATTAGTTATTAGATTATGAATTGACTTTTTTGATCTATTGAAAAAATCTTGATGGGTGGTTTAACTGAGATTATACTTTTATATCTATAGTTATTTCCAAATATCTTGATTGGTATGTGAAATGAAGATGTTCTTTGATCTTTATAATTATTTCCAAATATATTGATTTGTTTATAAACTAAAGTTATATTGTAATCTCTGTAGTTATTTCCAAATATCTTGATTGGTGTGTGAACTAAATTTGTGCTCTAATATCTATGAAATAACTACCATCTCTAATAAATTTTTAGTGTTTAAGATCATTTATAAATAGGTGTCCTATAAACAACATGGCTCATAGAATGAGTAACCAATGGATCCTTAAAGGGAGCATCTTGGGAAAACTCTATTATAGAGGAATATGATCTAGAAGACTAAGATCTTGATGCCCCTATTTTAATGCTTTAATGCGTTGATTGACATACTGATTGATGCATTCTTGAAGTTCATAATAATAATCATATTAATGTCTATTTATCCTATGAAAATTACAATATGGTTTATTTTATATCATGTGCAAGTAGTATGTTAGATGGTGATGAGTAGAAGTAAGGCTGATCATCCCCCTCTTTATTTTTATGAATAGTATGTCATGAGGTCTATCTCTATCTAAAAACTATATGGCTCCACTGCTGGTGTCCTATGTTCAACTCACTAAAGGAGATGCTTTGTAAAGTTGCTTTTTTCCCTTATTGAGTATTTTTATTGGTTGATTTTTCCACTAGTTTCTTATTCAAGAGTGGAGTAGGTTCTTGTACCATGTTAAATGAATATGGATCTAATAATCCTACATCCAAATATACCTTTGAATATGTAAAATCTAGACTCAATTCTATATTTAATTCTATAGATATGTTAAAATGATGCCACAATGATTTGGATGTTTGACATAACAATTTCTCCTTAAGAGGAAAAATGAGGTCTCTGGAAAAGTTGTATTGTACCTCAAAATCTATCATCTAGTAAATCAACTAATATAGATATGATTTGAATCATAGAATGTATTCATTTGTTGGTTTTATATCACCCTAGTGTAATGAGGGTAACCTCTCGTGTGTGACTCAGGGTCCCTTATTTTGTATGTAGTGCTTGAGAAAAATTGCTTCAAACTCCTCATATGTATGTAATAACCCTCTAAGGATTGCACACTGGAACCAATTTAGTGCTTTCCCATATAGGGACCTTGGAATTAATTATAGTATATTTAAATTATTGGTGATGTGTGCCATGGTTTTTTCATAAGCCTAAAGGTGTATGTATGGGTCTCCATGCCCATCAAATGTAGATAATACTAATATTTGAAATTTGGATGGCAACCCTGTAGTGAATATTCTATGTGGAATAGGGTTCCCATGGATGACATTAGCATGAAACCAAGATAGGTATGCTTTAATATCCAATTTGATATGGTGTACTTGTTGTTGAAAATCACCCATGGCATGCATCAAGGAAATTACCACTTGTGAAGGTATATTATCATCATAAAGGGGTTCACTTAATGGTTGGATTTTGTCATTTATCTTATCCATTGGTATATTATGTTGGGAACCTTTATTAGGAAGGATTAGTTTTATCTTTATAAAATTTTGAGCTGTGATAGCTAGGACCTAGTTAGAAGGAAATTAGTTATCACCCTCATTTAGGTTAGGTTGAGAAGTAGATTTTAATATAGTAAGGGAGGTTGAGGGACATTCATTGGTATGTCTTATTTTGTTAATTTTCAAAGAAGTGTCACATGCTAACTGATTAGAAGGTACTTTATTATCATGTGAATGTGTGTTATGTAAACTATGAACATAAGAATAAGTATGTATGTGTTTTTGAACATGTGACTTAGCATTTTTTTTAACAAGAGAAGTAGGTGAAGTAGGAAGAGAACTAGAAGGTCTAGACTCCATGTCTTCTTCACCATAATCATTGTAATCATCATTATCCCAAGGTTCATCAAAATAAAAGTTTAATTCACTTGTTGAAGTAAGAGTAGAAGAATTAGCATTCATATTCTCAATAAGAGATAAAGTAAAAGAAGATTTTAAATTTATTTACTACTATGAAATGTGTCATATTATGGTGGTGAAATTAAATACATGTCTTCACTAAATATGAGTGGAATTTATGTATGGTCATTATTTTCAATCTTGGAGTCAATGGTAGAAGAAAACATGTTTTCATTTGGCACATTATGACATGTAGGATAAGAGTTAGAGATGTTTTAATTATCTACATTTTGCATAGAATTATTGTTTTGAGCTTGAAATTTGAAATAAGGTGATAAAATAATATAATCCACTTTAGTTTGTACATCAATAAAATGTGAAATATCATTTGGACATGGTTTTTTTAATTTAATTGAGAAGGGTAAATAATGTGTATTTTACTTTTATATGCTAGGAACATCACATATAATGTTACTTGAACTATGCAATGGTAAAGTTGTTTTATTGTTATTTTATTTATTTAATTTAAAATAGGATGTAGAAAAAGTGTTTTAAAATATCGAATCTCATTAAAACAAAACACTACCAACAAGGGGTCCATGTGGCCTTATATTGTTATTTTGATTTTGAAGAGTAGGATGAGAGAGATGAGAGAGAAAATAAGATGCATTTAATATGTCCTCATGTTCATTTTCATTTTCATTCTCATACTAATACTCATATCTATAATTATAAAAATAGTCATCGTCGTCATCATCATCGTCGTCGTCATCATCATCATCATCATCATCATCATCATCATCATCATCATCATCATCATCATCATAATCATCATCATCATCATCATCATCATCATCATCATCATCATCATCATCATCATCGTCGTCATCATCATCATCATCATCATCATCATCGTCATCGTCGTCATCATCATCATCATCATCATCATCATCATCATCATCATCATCATCATCATCATCATCATCATCATCATCATCATAAATGAATTAATTCTCATTATCATGTGTTACTATTCAATCTTTAAAATGTTTCCATTCATTTGTATGATTATGCAAAAAGTTTAGAAATTGATCAACTAGGTGAGGGGCAACATGCTTCTTGGATGTCATTTTAAACTTGCCAAAGAAGATAATTTAAGAAAATAATAACAAGCACACAATATGTATAGTGTAATATACTAGATTTATATGTACAAATATGGGAAATATTCAGCTCAATGTATAGGAAAAAATAAGAATTTTATTTGAGACCCTAAGGGCTAATTATTTTGAGTTTTTGAGGACCTAGTATGTGGATCTAGTGTTTAGAGGGTTTGAGATAAAATTTTGAAATAATAATTAATGAAATCCTATTAGAGGATTGTTATGGATCAATTAGGCTGTGTAAAAATTATTAAAAACCATAAGTTAATAATCCTAATTAATTACACAAAATAGAGAAGACAAACCCTAGGATGGAGCTAGTGTTTTAAACAAATATTTGAAGTACATTGGGTTCACCAAATGTTTTAACATTTTGAGGTTTAGATATGTAGATATTATGTTTGATTAAAGGGATGAGTAGTATAAATGAGTTAAATAATGTGCATAAAATAACCACTAATTTGTTAAAATTTTTGACTAGATTTGACTTTCTAAAAAATAGTAATAAATATGTACAAATAAAGACTTAACTAGAAAATGGCTAACACAAATGATCCAGAGGCTAAAAACTATATCATAGGTAGGTCTGAGTATCACAAATAGGATCCAAGTGTTAGAATTCTTACTAGACAATAAGACTTTAACTAGATATTAACACCATATGGCGCTAGGGTCCTCCTTTGGTGCTAGTGTCCTCTATCTTAATGGTTTCTAGGTTTTGTATATTAGGTCCTATTCTAGTTTGGATCGAAAATTTCAAGTTTATGCAATCAATACATTTTCTTGTATATCTATTTTCATTCAAAAACCCCAAGTTTTAATGCTTGTAAGGGTTTGAATGAACACCATGAAAAAAAGAGGTTAGTGTGTCTGATATATTAGATGTGTGATCCATACCCATGTGTGAGCACACTATGCATATACCAATACTCTAAGGAGGGATCAATCTTGATATAGTTCTCCTGCATAAGTGTTTTATGCTAGTGATAGTGAATGTTGGAATTATATAGTGCCTTGAGTGTGCTTGAAATTGAAAATATGGAAAATATAAGCTTTAGGGATGTTGTAAATGGTAATATGTAGAATTAGGGAAGAATAGGGAATAATAAACTTTATTTTTCTCAAATTATTTACTATCTAAATGAGTATTTTGCATTTAATTTCCATCTAGTGGATAGAGGTATATAAGTCATGTATGTATAGTGTTTTGTAGCTTGTGTGGATAATAAAATATGCTTAGGCCAACCTTAGAAGGATTTAGTTTTTGAAAAGATATTAATTTTGTAAATTTAGGGAAAAGTACATTAGTGCTATTTTGGGAACACTAATGTCACATGGCATTAGTGTCCAACTAGCAATACGCTGGGCACGAAGAGCCAAAATTGATAAATTGGGGTTTGGGACTATTTTAGAGATGACTAAGGATACATGTGGCCCACATGAAGGCTAGATAAGTGTGATAATAGGCTCTAGGATAGGTCTATAGTTAATATAGGAATAGGTTGTCTCAAGTAGCATTCTTAGCACTCAAATACCACTTTTAAGTGATTACACTTACCAAGATACAAACATAATCTATTCTTTTTTAATATAAGAATAATATTATCCATGGAAATTATAAATGTACCAGTTAGTTGGAATATATGTAGTAAAAAAAACCATTGAAATGTGTTTTTTTTTATCGCTTAAAAGATATGGTTTTAATTTATGGAATAAATTTATCAAAGATAGGTTTATGCACTATACATTCAATTTTTCCATCCTTTGTACAAATTTTTTATATAAGAGCATGAACAGAGGAATGACCTAAGTTATAAAGGAATCTTTGAAAATGTAAATATTCATTGTCATGAACATCCACTGCCATAAGTATATGCATACAAGAATTGTAGATTGGCTGGAAATCAATCATGTAAATATTATTTTCTCTTAGCACTCCCATGGCTTGTATAGACTAGCATTAGATTTTCTTTCTTTTAATTCTTTTTTTTTGAATAATTTTTAAAAATCATGAAAAAACATGTATTTAAGCCATTTGTATGTAAACAAGAAAGAAAAAAATATATGTACATATTTACCTCAATGCTTGCTACTGATAGTGCACTCATCAACTAAATTCTCTATAAATGAAGAAGATTTTTCTCATGAAAAGTATAAGTTCCTTTTTATCCTTTGTGAATGACATTATTGAAAATGTATACAATTGCTTTTGGACAACAAATAATCCTGTATTGCATTACATAATTGATAATGTTATTTGGCAAGATGAAAATAAAAGCAAACAGACATTGTTGATTTAAAAACAAGAAAAATATGAATGCAAGGAAAAAATTTCTAAAAATATGAAAATTAATATTGCAATTTTATATTTTGCTTTTCCATCTTTGATGTGTAAGTTAAACTGCATGTTTTTTTTTAGTAGCTTGTGTTAAAATCTCCAAATGACCAAACCAAGTACTTATCATTTGATTCTACAATTTCATAATTTGAACTATCATGTGTTAGTTTGATTTTTTTTTAAAGGTATGTTTTTTATATTTGTCTTTTTAGTTACCACAATACATAAAATAACATCACCTCTTTCATATTTTGTTCTTTCCTTTATTAAAAAGTCAAAGATGTGACTAATTTTGTCTAAGGATATGTGCATTTAAAAATTATTTTATTGATAACACTAAGTTTTATAGTAATTTGGTCATGTACATCAACTAGATCAATATGAAATATATCTACCTTCATCAAAGAACCAATATTTGTAGCATGTACAAGACCGTAGATAGTAAAAATATCTCCTTCAAAGACATAACTTACCTTTCTAGCATAAATGCCCAATATTATATGTGAAGAAGGTGATTATCTCTTTGTCCTAAAAGCAAATTATTTCCTTTTTTTTAGTTCATATTATAAAATTTATGGAACTAGATAAACAAAAAATAAAGCTTGTTTTTTTTTTTCCTAAATACCAACAAAAATATTGTGATAAAAACAATCAAGATGTTATTATTTTAGCAAAAATAAAAAAATAAAGTAAGAGTATTAATAACAAACATATCAAAAAAATTGGGAAAAAATGATTTAAGACTTACCATTTTTAAATTTGATGTTGAAAAGAACTAGTCTTGTTGACATTAGGGTAATTTTTTTTGGGTTATTAACCATGTTTTCATCTTGTAAGAAATTTGTTTTTTATTCCATTTTTGTCTTATTTTTTGTTAGTTTTACTATGTCATTTTTATTTCCCCTATTAGTCTATCTCCTAGACAAATATAACAGCCATAAAATCTAAAACTTACAATTTTCAAATATCATATGTGAGAATGTGTTTAACAAAATCCTTTTTTTTAAAGATAATGTATAATTATTTCTATCTATGACTAGATAAATTGCATCATGATATATACAATAAGTGTCTATTATTATGATTTTTCTCTCTTGTTTTACATTGTTTGACCAAACATGGTCTATTATTCTACCTAAAAAATGTTCATGTTTTCATGTCAACAAATGCATATTGAAAACTGACATATGATCTTTGAATAGAAATGATGATTTTTTGGAACTATACATGTCAGTATTAAAGTATCATAAGATGTATATTTATTTACATATGTTTTAATTTAACAATGACATTTCAATGACATTTACAATGTCTAATATACAAATAGAGGGAGATGCATAAATATTCACAATGGTGAATTCATGTTCATGTATTGTATATTTTATTTTCAATGCTTCTATTTTATTTCTAATGTATTATATTGGCTATGAATTAGCAATATGTTATGAAAATATCATGATGCTGTGGACATTGTATCCTTTAGGAAACAAGTGTTAAAGTTTGGAATATGGTTATGAAAATCACTTGATGCAATGTATATTTCTTGTAAACATAATATATCACATTTCATCAAGTTGTGGTCATGATTAATTCCTTCAATATGTAATCGAATACTATCGGTCTTAATGATCATAAAATAACAAATAAATAAAATACATTTGAGTAAATGTTATGTTATACAATCCATTTAGAATCGATTTATAATTGTGACATTTCAATAATAGCATTTTTGACTCTAATGTTTTTTCTATAAGTGGGCTTGTCAAATACAATAACCCCATGGTTTTCACATGTGAAAGAATTTTATATTCCAATCCATGTTTCTTGAATCTAAATGGATTGAATGTAATGCCATCCATTTTAAGACCCTTTGATATATGTATTATTCAAATACAAGATAATTAAACTAGAAATTGACTACGTATTGTTATGTTTTTTTTGTAAGCATGTATTCTAAGTGGATTTCAAACTCAAAAAATAGGATTCCAATTTGGATCAATATTACTTTTATACAATTTTATATTTTTTGTTCTTTTTGAATGTTTGATATTAGTATCATAGAATTTTAGCCAAATAATGTCTTTATCATTCTCTTTGGTGTAAAATTTTAAAATACCATTTGAACCATTACAAAGTCCATCTTGTATATAATAATTACCAATAAAAATATCGACTATCACATTGGGTTTTCAAATGATTTCATATGGTAGACATATAACTATGACATAGGCTTTTTAGTCATTATATGTATCATCTTTTTTATCTATTGCATGGATCATAGTTTGTTGATGATGGACAAGTGCTAGAAAATTGTTGTTTTGTGTTTCAACATCATTGTTAAAATAAAAGAGATATGGAAATAAAGGATCATTCGGTGTTATCCATAAACATTTATTATTGAGATATGTTATGTCATTATTAGTAGGTGATCATGTACATATTATGTTTACTATTGATACAAAGAATTCATATTTTTGATGCATAGTTTGATGTAATTCGTAACTATTATCAATCAATATTTCACCCTTGGAGAGTTCATTAAATCCTCTTCCAAATTGAGTGAAACATTGGATTACTTCTAGGCCTATAGGTTGCCTATAGCAGAGGTAAAACTCTAGTTTTAAGGGCTAGCTCCCTAGATTAGTCTTTGATATCTTATCACCTATACTACTTTCTTGCTTGGATTAAAAGAGATAGAAGGATACATGAAAATAACCTATTATAATGAGATGATACATAATATTTATCTCCACTATATTATAATATACTTGAAATATGAAAGATGATTCATAATACTAGTTTCATCATCTTAGATTACTCTAACATAAGTGTTGCCAACATGAAGGTTATATGCATTGCACTTCTCAACGTGAATGAAAAAGGGGTCTGATTAAAAATACTAATAATACTCCTTATACTTAGAGATAAATAAATACACTAACTATACTTCATGTGACTTGTTAGAGAGAGAACTACTTATACCAAACATGAAAGAGTAAAGAGAACATAAGGATAGATAGCTATCACTTGTCATTCCACTATGCACTACTTCACACACTTGAAAATAATTTATGAACTCAAAACTAGATTATAAATATTTATTTAAAGGGAAATATAGTATTCAAACTAGAAAGATTCATCATACCATTTGTGGATTAGATACAAATACTAAAATGGCTTTCTTATATATACCATAGGAGAGGAGAGAGGAGTGGATTTGAAGGGTCACAATTCTAAATGTCAAGATGTGAAAATTAGTTAACATGAAAGATAATGAAGTGTAAAATAGGTCATGGAGTCCTCCTAGACAAGTTTCCATCTGAATTACATAATTCTCCCTCAAGTTGGCATAGAAACCCTTTACTATCCTTCTTGAAATTTCCTTATTTGATGATGAGTCCACTTGACTGTCTAAAATTGACATATAAGTGTGAGACACACACCCTAAATTGGAAAGGTGGAAATATTATTTGTGATAGTCATCTACACCATTCAATTGATAGCCTCCCCTTTCTCACTTGTCATTTATTGCCTTGTAATTACTCACAAACCCTTTAGGCTTTAATATTCACACTTATCACTGTGGCGATTTGTAGTTGCTCAAGGAAGATCATTGTATGGATGTACAACATCACATTCAGACATCTTTATCCTCTATTATATGAAATATAACTCAAAATATTCAAGACACACTTCTCATCTCAAACTTAGGTAGTCATGTTGTTTCTTCTTGTCTTATTCAAGACTTCCTATAGTGACAAACCTATCATAGAGGTTTTGAGGAACGACCAAGGTGAGAATTGAGTTTGAAGAGATAAATAAAATCCCTACACACCTATCATAATTTCATTCATTCATCAATTCCCTTATGTACCTATAAAACAACTTAAATCCTGCAAGAAATATTGAATTAGGCATGTCCGTACAAGTGATATTATAGAATGAATTGATGGTGAGGATCATAGGAAAGTGATAAACAAGTATAAATCACCTTCCTAGATAATTGATAGATTTTTATGCATCTCCTTTTGATTTTTCCCCATTGGGTTAATATAAGCATTTTAGGTCTTTTAGCTTCTTAATGATGATTCATAAAGGTTAGATGCCTAACCTTTGAAAAAATTCACCAAAGTTTGATTTAATGAACCTCCTCAACTAATAATAGTTTCTTGAGACACCATAAATCTCATCTATACATATATGAGTAAAGAAAGTTGACCTCTTGAGCTCTTACTTGTATTTTGGGTACCACTGAGAGAAAATTAGGCAAACATGACTAGCCCTAAGTTTCTCTCTACAAACCATTTGGTCAAATTAATCCTCCATTATTATATGAAGTTTATAAAATTATTTGGAAAGTTCACATAGTAATATGGATGAAATTAGATTCCATGAGTGTTTATGTTTAGTTTAAGGGCTAATAGGCCTATACTATGTTTTTTACATATGTGACCAAATATGATATTTATAGCAATTGTCTAGAATATTAACACTTTATTCAACTTAAACCTACCCCTAAAAAACTTCCCATAGTTCCTTAGGACTCTCCTTTTCATATTTTCATCATGGATGTTATGCTAGGTCTGTAGACTATATTGTTCATGGAGTGTTGCATGTTTGTGACAAATTTGAGGGCATCTCCCCTAGTGTTATAATAAAACTAAGACTATGGAGGTTTATATTAGTTCATTATGACCCTATGTACAAAGTTTCAAATTTAGATCACCTCTTTATAGCTCTCAATACTTCAAATTATCCATATTAGCTTCTATGTCTATGAGGACTGTGTGCAAGGTTGTCATTGAATAAGAATGGAGTTCATTCCCAATCTTGGATAAATCTATGTTTGATTATTTGGATATCATGTAATGTGTTATTACCAATGTTATATTGGTTTCAATATGGTTATACCATCCTACACCCTTGATTACCTTCTCAAATTTGCACTCTCCATTTGCTTAGGGTAGTTCATAGACTATGGTAGATGTGCATTTAGGGAAAATGAGATTCTTGTAGATGGTGATTAGTGTTTGAGCACTATATTTCAACTCATATAATTCCTCCTAAGGTCAATAAGGATACTAAACCTATTTAATCTCATTTTTTCCTTCACATACTCTTAATCTTCTACCATCAACACTGTACATCACTTACAAGTTGTATTGCTACAATTTCACTCAGGGTTAATGCCACTAGAATTATGTAAGTGTTTTCATCAATAACTCGACTGATTTGACAAATATTCAACCATTATTATCTTAACCTTTTATTGAATTGGCATGTTTATTTGAGGTCTATTCTAAAATAATGAATCCATTAAGCTCAATTAGACTTCATGAACTTTCACTCACATGTGACATTGTATGAGGTAGGGTTCCCCTTTAGAGAAGTTAAGGTAAGTTCTCAAATTGAGAAACATTAAATTTTAAGACTATAAGTGTCACTTGAGGTGTTGTTTCAAACTTTTCATGCTATCTCACAATATTCAATCCTTACCAAAATGCACTCTCACTCTATCATCATCTTAAAATGACTCTCAAGGCATCCTATCACTCTACCTCCATTGTCTACACCATCATAGCCTATGGTCTCATTAGGTTTGACTATAACTAGATGGTCTCATTATTTGGCTTCTTCCTGAGGATTATGGAAACATGATTTTTTTCTAAGACTTGAAGATGATAGAGACCTATCACAAATCTTTGAGAATACAACTTGGGTCTCTGAGAGATAGTTGACATCTTTAACCTTATTAAACATACATCTTCAATGTGCACTTTGCCTATAGATGATAGTGAGAATGTAGGTCCACCATGACTTAAAATAGATGCCTTCATGATAAATAAATATTTGGAATCAAAATTTCATGGAGGGTATGAAACCAATGCATATTGGTCTTGACCCTAAGCAACTTATATATATATATATATATATATATATATATATATATATATATATATATATATATATATGAACTCTACAACTATGGAAACCCTATTCTGTAGACTAATAGTGTTCACTTCTAGAAAAATTAGGTTGTTCTACATATTATTCATGACCACAGATTCCAACCATACTAAATCCAACATTAAATGAGTGACCATGCTCTATGAGACCACATACATGACTTGGAAGCATTAGATGAATGCAAATAGGTAAGAAAATTGAGGTGTTGGGGATATGTAAGTGATTTGGAGTCAAACATTCTTAGTGATTTTTAATATCTTATGGACCATAAAACTTATGATGATGGACATGAAATGGAATTGCATAAAGACTAATAACATTCCCAAAATGTATTTAGTCCAACTCCTCTCCTCTTGTCCCTACCAAATGAAAACCATTTGTCTTGTTTGACCTGCTCGGGAAAATGATGGGAGAAACAAATCATTTTTTTTCATTTTTATTATAGTTAAAGATTCCTAAAGCTGAAAATGAACTATGAGGATCTCAAGATACTTCCCTTAAGTAGTCACACATGATATATTAGGTTATAGTCTATACAGTACCTAAAACTACCCTATTTTCACTTATTTCCTTTCTTTATACATTAAACCTACAAAATTTCAATTTAAAATTGTTCCTCTAACGTTTTATGATATTTGGGATGTTAATTAGCTTCTTTACACACTTGTCTTTTGGTTAGAACCTTATAATTTCCCTTAATGTGACCAAAATGTGGTAAAAAGGTATATTAGGACAAAATGACAAATATAACAATGTTAGAGCATGTTGTATGAACTCATTAATGACCATGTGACTAATTAAAACCTAGGAGACTATGATAAATTTGAAAATGTAAGATGTTTTGACCAAATTTTACCTAGGGTTAAATTTACTCAACATTTTGGTAATTTTTGAGGGGTAACATGCATTTTATGCTAAGGACCAGTTGTCTTCTCCTATCCCTGGGCAATGGAGTCACCTATATAACTTACTTGACATTGAAATGCCTCTAAATGGACACCAAACCACACAAAACACAATGAAAAATAGACACACAAATCAAGACACAAAACACACACTTGTGCTCTCATGAAAACTTAGGGAAAACACACACACACCAACTCAAGAAAAGAACACCTATCCTAATATGTAAAAGACCTTAAACACTTGATGGGAAGAACAAATTGTTAGGACCCTTCATCTTAACCATCTATTTGTAGTTTGTTTATTTAATAAAAGGATATGGATGCATATGCTTTGTAATTCATCCCTCAAGCTCATTATAATAGTATAATAGTAGTTATTAATCCCACATTCGTGAGGAGTAATAGTTATTTATTGATAGATTACATTAAATAGGAACTTAGTCTATTATGCTGAAATTCACAAATTTTATTAAATTGTGCTTACTTAAAGGAGGTTTCCCCCTCGAAGAGGCCAGTGATTATACAATTCTAATATTATAATTCAATTATGTTTATTTCATTCAATATATTACTTAATTTTCATAGTTTATTTTATGTATTTGAAGTTATATGCTAATCTAATCAGGAAGGATCCTCACATCTAGTATCTGAGCACTTTCCAGGGGAATTTTTTTTGCTACCCATTGTATGCTCTCACCTAGCCATAATTGGACCCTGTTGATCAGAAAGTGTAAAAAATCCATTCTCAGTCCTTCCATGAGACAATATAGATCTACAGTTTCATTTTGGTAATAATTCATTATCAAATATCATGATTTTTTATTCTATTATATTATGATTATGTTCTACTCTATATTTTATCTTCTATTTCAAATCAGGGTAAAACCTATCCTTATAACTATGGGAAGTACTTGGGTGCAATCCCTAAAACTCATTGTGATGCGTACCATAGGAACCCCAAAGTAGTTGGCCCATTGAGAGGACTTGCTAGTGAAATGGGCAAAAACCCCTTTTTGATTGACTAGTTCCCACCCATGAGGAAAACCAAGAGTTGTCATTAAGAGGTAAATCCATGGTTATAATTTTTTTTGGAGATCGTTACTCACTCAGACAACATTGGTGGCCAGAGACAAAAATTTAGGCAACCATTCAAACTTGGGTTCCATTTCTACCAAATAGAGTAGAAAATTAGCATGTGTTATAGAATCTTGGAAAGAGAACACCTGGTTGATATAGTCAGAAGTTGTTGATCAAAGCTTATTCCACCTTCACTCCTTGAAGAAACCAACTAGATGAATTACACCATATTTTATTATGCTCTACAAGCTACACTCTAGAACATTGAGAATCTTCAATTGGATGAACTAGTATGCCAAGGCCTACTCAAATAATTCATGTTCAATGTGAATTGTCAGGCACAAAAAATTTGCAAAAATCTCAAGGAAGGCTACACTGTAGATGATGAACACATAGAGAAATGCCCCCAAAATCACCATTGTTTAATTGTATGAGCATACTGATCCCATATTTGTGTAAGATATCATCCTTAAAATCAAAAATTTAAAACCTCAATAGAGTAGCAAAAAACCAAAAACAAGTGTTGGAAATTATTGTTTTTTTCAATATCTCCCTATCTATAACCCCATTGCTTCTTAGAAATTAATAAGACACCTAAAATTCAATTATCCATGTTTTTTTCCTTGAGGTCTCATATCTTGATTCTTCCCTGAATTCTCATAAATCTCATTTTTCCCTTTTTCAGGTTTTATGATAACTTTTTTAGTTTTTGTTCATTTGCCTCAAAAAATTTACATAATGTTCATCTCCCTTTTTTGTTTCTTCATCCCTCTTTTTTAAATTTTAAATTTTATCCATTTTCCCTTCCAAAATTGCCCTCATCTTTGTCAATCATCATCCTATTATGCTATAAAATTAGTAAAAGTACCTTTACTCCTCTTGATTTCATCCAAATAACAAAATTCCCTTAATAAATGTGTCTTAGCTTTCATTTTCCCACCCACTAAAAAAAAATATCACAAGTTATGGTAGTCACACATATAGACACCAAGATCATGGAGGAAGAAATTATAGCTTTGATGGCCCAAGTCACTGACTTAGATGATATGGTATGTGGAGTGAATGACACCCATGCCCTTTTTCTCAACAAATTACAAAAGGAGTATTCTTTCAAGAATACTTTTTCAACCACCCAATTACCACATGGGCCCAAACTGGACTTTCCCAAGTTCAATGATATAGACCTGGTAGGTTGGATATATCATGCCAAGCAATACTTCAGCCTTCATAATACTTATCACATCAATAAAGTCCTCATTGATTCCTTCCACTTGGAACTAGAGGCACTCAAATGGTACCATAGGTATCTCAAATCCAATATTAAAACTGCATAGACAACTTATGCATTCTTACTTCTGGATAGGTTTGGTACCTCAACATTCAAGGATTTTATATGAGCCCTCACCAAACTTCATCAAACAGACACCATTCATGATTATCAAATTGAATTTGAGAAGCTGGCTAATCACACTAAAGGCTTATCAGATAACTTCTTCAAGTTTTGTTTTATTAGTGACCTCAAAAATCCCATTCACTCTGAGGTTAAGATGTTCCAACCTTAGACCATGATGGTATCCTTAGGTCTTGTCAAGATTGTTGAAGAAAAAATCACCTCCCAGTATCATACTTATAATTAAGCACCCTCTAAGTCCTCTTTCCAATAACCTAACCCATGGACAACCCCCATCAGACATCTCACAAGATTTGAAATGTGTATACATTATGAAAAAGGTCTTTTTTACAATTACTATGATAAATGGGTTCTCAAGCACAAATGCATAGATAAAAAATTATATCTACTAGATGTTGATTCTCCACCTAATATAGAAGATTATGAGGATGCCGCCAAGGGGATCACACTGGTAGCTAATGATTTTAAGCACTTAGACTCTACTTCTAAGATCTCCATGCATGCTTTGATAGGAGTCACCACTACCTAAATAATGCATGTTAAAGGGTCTTTTAAGAAATAACCACTCACCATTCTCATTGATTATGGCATCACTCATAACTTCATTGACCCTCTATTGGCTAAACAAGCAAAATATTTTATCCACCCTAATTCTAGATTTAAATTAATGATTGTCAATGGTGGAACCTTACCCTATAAAGGCAAGTTCCATAATGTTCACATTTCTATGGGTGACTATAGCCTATAGGCTGATATGTTTGCTTTGTCCTTAGGTAGATGTGATGATGTATTGGGTGCCCAATGGTTATGCACTCTGGGTCCCATTCTTTGGGATTTTTTGGAACAATAGATGCATTTCACTGAGAATGGTCATTAGTACACTCTATAAGGCCTTGTTCCTAGCTCTACTAGTGTTATCAACTCTCACCACATGGAGAAACTTCTTAAAGGTGGGTCTCATGGAATCATTTCTCACTTATTCTCTTTATACACTGCTCCTCCATTAGATTTTAGCTAACCTTCATATTTTTGAGACATTTTGGTCAAGCATGCAACTATCTTTATGAAACGAATAGGATTACCACCTCACTACCCTAAAGACCATTGTATTCAGCTTCTATATGGTCTTACACCCCCCAACATTCAACCTTACCACTACCCATTTCATCACAAGGCCGAGATTTAAAATATTGTTCATGAACTTCTCTAGTTAGGCATCATTTGACACAACATCAATCCATATTCTTTAGTAATCTTGCTCATTCATAAAAAATATGGTTCTTGGTGACTCTACATTGACTATCGGGACTTGAACAAGCTAATAATCAAAGATAAATTTTCCATTCTAGTCATCGATGAGCTTCTCGATGAACTACATGGTGTACAATTTTTCACCAAATTAGACATCTCCTCTAGCTATCATCAAATTCATGTTCATGATGCAGACATTCCCAAAATAGCATTTCACACACATGATGGTCATTATGAGTTCTTGATCATGCCATTTGGGCTTACCAATGCCCCCTCCACATTCTAAATCTTAATTAACCAAGTAATTCAACCATTTTTGTAGAATTTTATCTTGTCCTTTTTTCATGACATACTCATCTAGAGACATAAATGGGAGGATCATCTCCACCACTTAGATATAGCTTTGGGCATTCTAGGTACAATACCACTTATGTGCTAAACATTCTAAATGTTCTTTTGGGAAATTAGAAGTTGAGTGCTTGGGACATATTATTGATTATGATGGTGTTTGTGTGTTGACCCCACCAAAATTGAAGCTATGGAAACCTGGTTGACACCTTCTAAACTCAAAATTCTATGCAGATTTCTTGGTCTCATAGTACTATAGGAAATTTGTCAAGTATTATGGAAAAAATATAGCCCCACTAATGACTATACTCAAGAAAGTCTTCTTTTTATGGTCATCTACATCTGCTACAATATTCAATAAACTCAAAAAATCAATGTACACCACCCCCATCTTGGCCATGCCTTATTTCTCATAGCCATTTATTATTGAGTGTGATGCATGTGGCATGGGTCTTGGTGTAGTCCTCATATGGCAATAGCATCCCATTGCCTTCACTAGCAATGCACTCACTGGGCATAATTTGGAATGACCTGCATATGATAAGGAGATGATGGGTATTATCCATGTAGTTCAAAAATGGCATCCATACTTTATTGGATGACATTTTTGTGTCAAAATAGACCATCAAAGTCTCAAATAATTTTTAGAACAATGGATTTCTTTCCTAGATTAGCAAAAATGGGTATCTAAACTCATGGGATATGACTATGAGATCAGTTATAAAAAAGGTAAGGAAAATGTGGTGACTGATTCTCTCTCTCACCATTTTGAAGACCTAATGTGCCTATGTGACATCTTTATTCCCATTTCCACAGAGCTCCATGATATTCAAAAATAATGGCATAATGACATCCCAACCCACCAGTTCATTCTTCAACTATCTATTGATTCATTTGCTAAACCTCATTATACTTGGTATGGCCAAACATTATGATATAAAGGTCACCTTTTGTTGATAGTTGGATCTAAGTTCAAACATGATATTTTAAAAGAGTTGTATGCTTCCCCTTGAGCCAACCACTTAGGGTTTTTAAAAACATATGAGCAGGTTCACCATAATTTCTTTTGGGTTAGAATTAAGTAATATATCAAAATATTTATTTTAGAATGTGGTATTTGCCAACGTAATAAAGGTGATACAATAACTCCACCTGGTCTCCTTCAACCACTTCCAATTCTAACATACATTTGGATAGACATTTCCTTAGATTTTATTGATGGTTTCTCAAAATTTGGAGGCAAATTAGTGATTCTTGTTGTAATTGATCACCTTTCCAAATATGCTCAATTTTATGCTTTGGCCCATCCCTACACTACTTCCACTATTGCTTAGCTATTTATTGATCAAATATGTAGAATCCATAGTGTACATGACTCTATTATCTCAGATTGATATCTTACCTTTACAAGCCATTTTTGGTAATAACTCTTCAAACATCTAGGTACATAATTGAAAATGAGCTTGGGATACCATCCACAGATTGATGGCCATATCAAGATTGTCAATAAGTGTTTGGAAACTTATCTTCATTATTTTTTCATTGAGCAGAAACATTAGTGGATACAATGGCTACCTCTTAAAAAATGGTGGTACAACACCTCTTACCACACAGCTACCAGACTCACCCTATGTGAGGTTGTTTATGGTCAAAAGCCACATTCCCTTATTTCATATTTTCTAAGTAGCTCCACCATCCAAGCTATTGATTCTACCCTCCATACACGACAATATCCTTAACCTCCTCAACAATAATCTTCACATGGCAAAAAATTGCATGAAGCAATAAGTAGACCAACACCGCTTTGAGTGATTCTTTCAAATTAGAGATATGCTTTTTCTCCATATAAAACCTCACAAGCAATCCTCTTTGAAGCTCAAAGGTTGTCAAAAATTAGCTCTAAAATTTTATGGGCCTTGTATAATTCTCCAAAAAATTAGACCTATTACCTATAAGTTATAACTATCACCTTCATCACATATGTACCATTTTTTCATTTCTCTTTCTTAAAAAAGGTAATCAGATGTGATGTCCAAACTCAAATAGTGCTTCCCAAACTTGATGCATAAGGGTCTCTCATTTTACATCTTGATTCTATCATCAACAAGCACTCTCACTCCCTTTGTAATCAGGTCATCACTAAATTTCTCATTCAATGGAAAGAGATGCAACCAAAAAATATGACTTGGGAATCTCTTCTTTCCATTCAACAACAGTTTCCTCACTTCAATCTTTGAGGTCAAAGATTTTAAGGGGGAGGGCATGTTAGGTCACTTCATCCTAACCATCTGTTTGTATTTTGTTTATTTAATAAAATGATATGAACGCATATGATTTTTAAACCATCCCTCAAGCTCATTATAATAGTATAATTTAATAGTATAATAGTAGTTATTAATCCCACATTCATGATGAGTAGTAGTAATTTAGTGATAGATTACATTAAACAAGAGCTTAGTCTAGTGTGAAGGCATCCATGAATTATATTGAATTGATCTTTCTCAAAGGAGGTTTCCCCCTTGAAGAGATCAATGTTTCTACAATTCTTATATTATAATTCACTTCTATTTGTTTCATTCAATATATTGCTGATTTTTTGTAGTTTATTTCATGTATTTGTAATTATATGATAATTTATTCAGGAAGGATCCTCACACAAATTGATCGTTGCATAAACCAGGGTCGAAGACAATGATTTTTACGTCATTGTTTCTCCAAGAAAATAAACCTCCATCCAACCCTCCAAGAGTCTTTTTTGGCTTTACAACTTGCTTGAAATATATCATGTTCAATTGACACCTCTCAAACTAAATATTGGGAGTCATCATTATTGTATTAACTTCAGCTTCTCCTATAACATGATGTAATTAATGTCTAAAACCATTAATCTTGTCTTCTTACTGCTCCAACATGTCTAAAAGTGATTCAACATTAGACTAAGGTTTGGACTACTCCTCAACCACACAAATTTATGACTTGTCTTCATTGGACTCCTTCATGATTACAACCTTATTGATAGTGGTTTGAAACTCATTAGCATTCTCAATAAGACACTCTGCTTCATATTTATAAGGTTCATAAATAAACTTATTATCAGGTTCATGTTTCTTAGGAAGGAGAGTTGGCTTACTTAGTTGTTCAAAATCTTGAACTATGGCATAGAACTGCTACCATAGATCATATTCTTCTTCATGGATATCACATTCATGGACTCCTCCATATTGGGAAAGAATAATGGCCTTATCTTCCTCCTTATACTAATATAGAATAATTTGAAAACCATCATCATCATCATTATGCATATGAATAATGTAATTACCCTTAATAACTTATTGAAAAGAATCAATGCTTACCTTAGAATGCTCAACACCTTCATCATGGATTATGTATGTGACAAACTTTGTATCTTCAACCAAAGTATATGGATCATGTCCATAAGTGTCAGCAACATACTCATTTAGGAAAATATCATAGATATCTTTAATTTAAGAATATGATCCATCATCCATAGCATACTCTTATTGATCATTGATGGTACAATTCAGATTAGAACTTGCTTCTACATATGGCTCGATGTGAAACTTGGCCAATGGATGTGTTATAATAGTCACCTTTGCTCCATACCTTATTTTAAACACTAAGAATAAATAATCAACTGAGAGACATCCTCATTTCTTAGAAATTAAGTCCCTTGATATGTAAATAGTAAAGTGAGTAGGTATATCTACCACCGCTATGTCTTGAAGGATTGGAAAGCTTGGATAGTCATGCAAGAAAACACTAAAAATATTGATGATTCCTACTGAGTTAGATGGTGTCCCATCAAGTTTAAACACTCCCTTGATATATGGATCATATTTCAATCCAAACTTGTCTTCTAAAATCATGGTCATAACTTAAGTACTCACCTCACTATGCACAATGTAATTCTGAATAAGTTTATATTCCATAATGGGGGTGAGATAGAAGGGTGGGGGATTCTCATATTTGGTAGAGAGAGTTAAAAAATGTGATTAGGATCATTAGTGAGGGATAAACCACCATTTATTGATGATTTAGGATTGATTTGGATTCAGGACAAATACTCTTGAAGTAGTTCTTTTTGGTCAAGCATATGGAACACTTACCAAATAAATATAGATGTTTTAGTACTCTTTAAATAATCAATTATATTTAAAGGAGGAACACTCACCTTTTCTTAAATTATTTAAGGTAATGGAATTCCTTGGGATTGAGGCAATGGAGTAATTTGATTCATCCTTCCCACATTCTAATTTTGAAGAGGTGCATAAATTGTAGAGGACACCATATATGCATTCACAACTTGTGGCCTTGAAGAAGGATTGTTTGAACTTGTGTCAAAATCATAAAAAACTCCCAAACCTTTACTCTTTGGTCTTGTGCTAGATGCAAATGAGGTACCTTGGTTTAAGACAAATGTATCTTCCATTTAGAAGTTTGTAAGGCTCAATGTTTGAGGCTTCCATCCATCCTTCAATTATTTTTTCTTGCATAAAGTTATCATCTTTTGATGTTAATTGAGGGGTAGGTATTCTTTAAGCTACCAAGGCTTGCCATTCACCTTAATTGACATCCATATACTTTACTTGAGGCTTCCACTCTTCTCCTTGAACCAAGTAACTATGGATTGGATTCATAGCTCTTGTGTTAGGAGTAAAGGTTAGATTATATACACTGGGTGGCCTATTGAAGTTAGGCTAACCTTGTCCCCTCCCTTGACCATACTCCTGAGGTGGGAACCTACTTACTTGTGGAAGATAGGAGTAGGGGTTTTATTTAACTTTATATTATAAATTTATTTTCCTAACTTGAGCTTCTAAGGCCTTAGATCTTACCTCCCAATCAATGGTATCTTCTAACTTCTTTGGGGTAGCTCTAGACTTGTTGTTTGAACTTGGAATTAGAGCAAGACTTAGAGGTGTAGTGGGTATGTTAGGTAGAATAGGTAGAGATATTTTTGAAATGAGTTTACCAGATTTTATTAAACAATTCTCAACTCTAATGGCTATGTCATAGGCTTTAGTTAAAGTGTACCCACCCATGGAATACAACATGATAGCTATATCAGTCCAATATCTCTTAAGTATGTTGGGAAAACAACACTTATAAGGAATCCCATAAGAGGTGGCATCCTATACCATGTTCTTTGAAACCTCTCATTTAATTCTTCTATAGTTTATTTAGGACCTCTTTAAATAACATTCAACTAATGAATGAGTGATGAGTGATCACTTTTGTCTTGGAATATTTGAGTCAACAACTCTCCAAACTCATCCTATGTGGTGATACATCCTCCCATTAATATTATATAACAATCAATGGATTTTAACCTAAGATACTTGGAAATTAGTATGATTACAATATTGACTTTAGTGACATTGTTTAAATTGTATAAGTTAGAGATGTCCCTAATATGCTCACTTGGGGTGATAGGACCTTACCTATTCAAAGTGGGAACACTCTTGGTAGTATTGGGAGGGATATCATCATATGCATTGACGTGTATAGGATTTGTAGTAGTGAAGGTTGGGAAAGCATGATACTTATCTATGTTGTCCTCAAGTTCCTCTTCACTCTCTTACTCCTCTTGACTTATGAAGTCTTCTTGTTCTTCAAATGTCAAGATAGGCCTAGGATGTTGAACTTCAAGAAGAAGTTCAAGTTGAAGGATTGGATCTATAGGATAGTTACCTATACAAGTAGTTGACCTAGAAAGTACCATGAAGTATGAAAAAAATGAATAATAAAAGTTGGTATATAGCCAGATATTACCTTCAGTGAAGTCTCCAAATGTTGAGTAGAACACATGTATACAACTATGATTTTGTCAAGACCAACATTAACCTTGACAAAATATGCTTGAGACAATAGTCCCACTGAGCATGTTAAAACTATTGTCACTCAATCTTGCACCCTTTTTTTTCAAGTCTCATCCAAATTGTGTGAAATATTAGATTAACTCTAGGCCTATGATTTGCCTATGACCTATACTACTTCCTTGATTGGATGAAAATAGATATAAGGAAACATAAAAGTAACTTATTATAATGAGGTGATACACTAGATTAATCTCTAATAGACTAGCATATACTTTCACTATGAAAGATGACTCACAATACTAGATTCAACATCTTATATTTCTCTAACATAATTGTTTTAGACATGGAGGTGATATGTATTACACTTAGCAAGGTGAATGAATAAGGGGTATGACTGAAGACACCAATTATACTCATTATTCATAGAGATATAAAAATACACTAACTAGACTTCATGTGACCTGTTAGAGAGAGAACTACTTGTACCAAACATGGAAGTGGAAAGAGAACACAAGGATTGATAGTTATCACTTGTTATTCTACTATGTACTACTTCACAAACTTAAACAAGAAGTTAATAACTAAAAATAATATTATAAATCTTTATTTAAAGTAAAAAATATTATTCCAACTAGTATGACTTCGCCATACTAGGTGTGGATTAGATACAAATGCCAAAATGGATTGTTTATATAGAGCATAGGAGAGGAGAGAGAAAGAGTAGATTTGAAGGGTCATAAGGCCAAGTGTTAAGATGTGAAAACTAGTTATAATGAAAGAGAATGAAGTGTAAAATAGTTCATGGAGTCATCCTAGACAAATGTCTATCTAAAGTACATCATTCTACCATAAGTTCGCATAGAGACTCTTCACTATCCTTCTTGAAAATTCCTTGTTTGATGATGAGCCCACTTGATTGTCTAAAAATTCCATATAAATGTCTGACACATACACCATAACTAGGTAAGGTGGATATATTATTTGTGATATTCATCTTCTCCCTTAAATTGAAAGCCTCCCCTTTGTCAGTTGTCATTCACTCTTTTGTAACTATTCATTGGCCCTGTAGGCCTAAATCTTCACACTTATCACTATGGTGATTTTTAGTTGTTAAAGGAAGCTCATTATAGGGATTTAAGAAAATTAATTTAGACCTATTTGTCCTATTATCTATCAAATATACCACAAAATATTGAAGACACATACTTCTCATCTTAAACTTAGGAAGTCATGTTGTTTCTCACTATCCTATTCAATACTGCCTATAGTGTCTAACCTATAAGAGAGGTTTCCAAGCATGACCAAGGTGAAAATTAATTTTTTATAAGTTATATTACATCCCTACACACATTTCATAATGGCCTTCATTCATAAGGTCCCTTCTGCACCTATAAAACAACTCAAATCTTGTAAGAAACATTGAAATAGGCATGTTTATATAAGTGATAGTAAGGAATGACTAGATGGTGAGGTGCCTAGGCAAGTTAAAAACAAGTCGAAATCATCTTCTTGGTCAATTTATAGCTTTTGGATGCATATCCTTTTATCTTTTCTCCATAAGGTTCATATAAGGGTTTTAGGTCTTTTAGCTTCTTAACATTAATTTATAAAGGTTAGACACTTAAATTTGAAAAAAATACACAAATTTTAAGTTCATGAATCTCCTTAACTACTCCTAGATACTTTATACACCATGTAGCTAATTTGTACATATATAAGTAAAGAAAGTTGGCCTCCCGAGCTCTTACTTGCATTTTGGGTACCCATAAGATAAAGTTAGGATAAAATGACCAGTCCTAAGTTTATATTTGTAAACCAATGGTTAAAATCAGTCCTAAAATATACCTTAAAGGTTATAAATTTTTTTATGAAGGTCACATTTTTGTATGGATGAATTTAGAGTCCATGAGGGTTTATGTTAGTTCTAGGCCTAATAGGCCTAGATTGTGAAGATTGTGTTTTCTATATATATGATATGATATGCTTTGATGGAGACATATCATATATATCAAAGCATATAACTTGTCTCTCTAACAGATCATTGATATATCAAACCTTTTAAAACATACATCTTCAATATGCACTCTACCTATAGATGACAATGATAATGTGATTCCACCATGGATTCAAATAGATGCCTACATGATCAAATGATATTGGGAATACAATATGCATTGAGGGGATGAAACCAGTGCATATTGGCCTTGACCCTAATCCACTTATAGAGACTTGAAATCTATAACTATGAAAACCTTATTTTGTAGACCAATATCACTCACTTCTAGTACAATTAGGTGGTTCTCCCTATTCTTTATGACCACACATTCCAACCATACTAAAGCCAACATAAAATGAGTGAACATGCCCTGTAAGACCATATACATCACTTGGAATCATTAGATAAGTGTAAATAGGTAAGAAAACCAAGGTGTTAGTGATATGTAGTCAATTTGGAGTTACTATAATTCTTAGTGTTGTTCATATAATACAAACCATCAAACTTGAGACTATGGCCATGGAATATAAGGCCATAAAGACTACTATCATTACCAAAATGCATTTTCTACAAATCCTCTCCTCCTATCCTACCAACTAAAATTTATTTGACCTGTTTGATCTACCAAAGAGAATGATGAGAAAAATAAACTATTTTTTGTCATTTTTAGAGCTATTAAAGTTTCCTAGACTTGGAAATAAACTTTAAGGATCTCAATAGACTTCGTTCAATTAGTCATATGTGCTAGATTAGGTGTATAATATGTACACTAACTAAAACTACCCCTTTTTGTAGTTATCTTATTTCTTTATACATTGAACATGCAACATGTCAATTTAAAACTATTCCTCTAACATTTTATAACATGTAGGATGTTAGTTAACTTCTTGACACACTTTTATTTTGGCTAGAAAATATACAATTTCCCTTAGAGTGACCAAAAGGTGGAAAAGAGGTATATTTAGACAAAATGACAAATATAACAATGTTAGATCATGTTGTATGACCTCGTTAATGACCATGTGACTAATTCAAACCTAAGAGACCTTATGACAAGTTTGAAAATGTAAGGTGGTTTGACCAAATTTGACCTAGGATTTAATATAGTCAACAATAACATTTTACGATATATTACCAAAAATAATAAGGTTTCAACTCACTATTCATTTTTGGATTTTAAAAGAGAAAGTGATCATATACATGTTGAATTTGATAAAAGTCTCCACAAAACAACATGTTGACATTGCTAAAGTACAAAGTGGGAAATTGCATAATGCCACATAATTTTTGGTCAATGTAGTATTATATTCATTATCTTACTAGTGAGACTTCATCAATTCACACTATAAGTAACATAACATATTATTTAGACAATACATCAAGACATTGACTATTTAATGGAATAAGTTATACCTTGTTAAAAATAGATAAAAATGTAGAAAAAAATGTTACTCTACCTATATTGTATGTTGTTTTGCCTATGTATGCAATAATAAGACCTTTCAAGTTGTTTGGTTCACTATCAATAAACTGAGAATATATATGGACAAGAATTGCATATATAAATTTTATTGTGAAAGTATTACTAGTTCTAACACCTTTGTTAAAAATAAGAACAATGGTTTGTTTTTATTTATTGAATTTTTTAAAGCAATGTCTTCAAAAAATGCCTATTACTATTTGTTTAACATAATTCTATATTTGTAGTATTTGTAATTATCACAAATGAATTGATGTTATTAAATTTTCAATGGTTTTGAGAATCACTTGTTTGACATAATGTTTAGTAATGGAAATTCCATTTGCAAGTCATAGTCTTCTTCTCTAGTTTTTCTTTTGGATAATTCATTTCCATGTTCAAATTTATTCAATTTATCTAGTAGAAGCTAACGTTTAGCATGTTACATGTCATAACAAGTAGGATTTATGTCATAATTAAACTTGTACTCATTCAATTTTAATATTTTGATTTGAAAAAAATATGCTTCTTTCCATGTTACTTCACCTTGTTAAAAAGAATTTTTGTTGCTTCAAAATGTCATATACAATAATAGCCTTTCTCGATAATAATTTTAAATATACAAATCTTTATTATAGCTGAAAATGTGTATAACATGTATTTTTTACATTTTAATGGCTTTCCATTTTTCTTTTATTCAAAACAAATTTCAGCCAAACAAACATATTCAATAGAAATAGGACGTGCAATGTAATTGTCCATAAGAGATTGACATATCATGTTTTTAGCTTCATCTATTTCATGTCTAAGTAAAACATAAGGATTTAAGATAAATGTGCATTATTTTGGGCAAGATGTATTTATGGAAGTATATGTCCCTGATCATTGAATCAATGGAAATGATAAATCAAATGAGTAACTTGTTGTGCAAGTGTTTGTTGGTATTTTAAAATTGAATTTCAAAGTCTACACAACATTTGAATAACATACAAATTTGTTGATGCATGTTGTTTGCATATTTGGTTAAAAGCATGCATGGTTTTTGGATTTCCATTTTTTATAATTGAGCTACATTATATTACTACAACATATGTATTTAGAATAAGTTGTGCATCAATATTAACTTTCCATAAATATTGAATGTTTTCAATAAAACTATTACCCCATATTTATGTTAGTACACGAATTAGAAAAATTGTAAGCTATTTAATTATGTTTTGTGTCGCTGCTATGTACTCAGACTCATTTATGCCAATATAATGTAAAGAAGTGTCAAATTAATAAAAAATATTATATTATTTTGTACTTAACAATAAATAAATCTAGTTTGATGTTATAGTTACAACTCCATTTATTTCTTTATAAGGTTCAAGCATAATAGTCTATCGCATTGGTGGTTGTGGAAAATTCTATATGTAAGTGTTTTTTTATAACTACTAGTAGGGTGATGTATATGCAACTTGGCTATGTCATGTTCAAGCATATTAGTATTGAAAGATATATATTTGTTAATAAAATGTATGATCACTATTTTTTTTATCCTTTCCATATATTGGTGCATTTTTTGATCATGAATGTTTCCTCATTGTTAAAATTTAGTTACATAAAATAAATCCATGATTTTTCCTAACAAAAGTTCATCATTACATATAAGTTATCTCACCACATTAATGTGTGCATGTGACTAGATCCATCTTTATAAAGAAAGAATCATCATTTTGTATGTTAATTGATGAATATTAGAACCTATTTTTTATTATGTTTAATAAAATATAGTTTCAATTCATCCATCATTTTTTGTCAATGATGTTCAACACTTTAAAAAATCAAGAAAAAAGTTGGTGGTCCTAGTTGATGTATCAATGCAAAGGCATTTTTTTCATCCCTTGCATGTAATGAGGAGAGATCAATATTTTTTTGAAATCTGCATATCCTATTTTAGATTTTAGTAACTTTTGAATATTTGGTTTATATTTAACTTCATTTTCCAAAGGTTTCCTTCCCTTTTGTTGCCATTTTATAATTTGAAACCACAAAGTCTTTAATAATTAGATCTATGATTATTTTTATTGCTTTGAAAAATAAATCAATGATCAGCATGCATTAGTTCCCATTATGTGATTTTTTGATATGTGAATCTTGACATAATATCTTTGTCACGAGGGTGTCCAAAGAACAATGTTGGAAAAATCATTTCCTCTAAGTCTTTGTATTTAAATATTCCAAGAAATTTATTTTATTATGTTGGAGATATTGAAATTACTTTTTCCTATAACATTGCAATACATGTTGAGTCCATAAATACATGTACCAAATTATACATAAAATTGACCTCATTCATGTCCAAAGACATAGTCATATCATTGTCATGACTAGTTTTAGATTCATTACAGAGGCTATCAACATTTATATTGTCTATAACTTTAGGGATTACAAACGATTTCCAATCAAATTTTAATTGCACATTGTGAATAATATGCAATTTTATTTTACAAATTTCTTGCAATGATTTCATAATAAGCTTTGGATGCACAATTCCTTGTTGTTACACATTTTTATATTATAAGTGTCAGTTTAAAGCTATAGTAATTGTTGTTCTTTCATCTATATATCTAGGTAATGAATTTTAAATTTTGTCAATATCTGATATAACATTGATAATTGGACCTCTGAGTGCAAGATATGGTTTTTTATATCTTTGATCTCGTATTTGAGTAAATGTAATCCTTAATGCACAAGCCTTTCTTCAAGGTTTATTAGCATAAGAAAAAATTTTGAGTGCTTGTTTAGTCTAATTTTAATAGGTGTTACAAATTTGGGAATAATTCCATTTTCAATGATTGATTGAAATTTATGCAAATTTAGTTATATTATTTGCTATCAACTATTACAACATGTGTTTCTAAGCTTGGTTAAAAAAAATTGATATTATGTTTGAAATTTAGTTGTTTATAAACAACAAAAGCACATATCGAAATATCTAATTTTTTTTAAAGTCTCTATATTGCCTTTTATGCAATGTTTTTTCCAAGTTTTATGTTTATGGTTTTTCTTTGTGCAATTTTCAATGTTTGCAACAAAAACATTTTTTTTCTACACGAATTATTTTTGCACTTAATAAAATAATCCACCTACTCTTTGTTACAATGTTACATTGTGTCACAAATTGTTATTCGAAAAGTTTTTCTTTCCTTTTTTATAGGATTTTTATATCTTTCATGTTTGCATTCTTTTCATGAGCAAGCTTCAAGTTTTGTAACAAATATTGACTATTCATTCTTTTTGTTTTGTCAATGAACTTCAAAGAATAATTTAGATAAGTTGTGGAATGTCTTTGCATTTTGAATGGCTCATAACACACATGTTTAGTATATATTTCAAAACATATAATGTTATATGTAGGATGTGATTTAGAACATTCATCATAGACTTTTATAATTTGATGACTTATTGATGATCATAGAGAAATTATTACTTGTAATAATTATGAAATCCATTTAAAAATAAACTTGCCAACTTTTACTCCACCTTCATCATGGATTGAATCTAACTTAACAATATATCCTTTCAAATTTGTAATAGTTTTTTATGTTTTTTGATAACATTTTTTGTCAATTTTTACTCCAAAGAGGGATGTGATTTTACATGGCTAGAAAAAAAAGCATTACTAAAGGATTGTGCCACATAGAATTGCAAATATTGTACATTGAAAGCATTATTTGATAAATGATAGGTAGAAATCAATTTACTATGGGCACAACAAAATGTGTATTACAACATTCTAGACAATCCACATAGTTTAATCTTTACAATATTTGTATCCTAATAAGTGGGAAGCATAAGATAGGTTATTGATAAAGATCTTTGTCTTGAGGGGCCTTGAATTTTTTTAAATTTTTTATAGTAAAATAGTTCATAATAACCACATAGTAGATTTGCATCATGAAAAGTATGCAATATGGTATAAAATGTATGTTTTCATTAAAGTGAAAATATTGTTTCTTTCTTGTCAAATCCCAAACATAAATGGAAATGTTTACCCACGTAGAAAGCCAATTTATACAAAAGTGATCACCCCATAGCCTAGGTTCACTGGTAAATATTCTTAAAGTTGATTAAATCTGCATACAATGAAATTAAGTGTCTATGTTAGGTAATTGGTGTAGTCTATACATATCTTAATGATCTAATTCTAGTTTTAAATATTTTAACACATCAAGGTCTTTTTTATGTAATAAATTATAAAGATGATCTATAATTTCAACATGAAGTTCTACAGATATGTATCAAAAGTGTAACAAGACTTAGAACGTATCAAATAAGCAATCACCAACATTGTATTTTAAAAAGGTAGTAAAAAGGATTTCTCATTTTAAATCATCATAAATTCTTTGAGAATGAGTCCATGTCAATGGTATATATTCTTATACAAAAATTAATTACTGGTTACTATGTAAACATGTTATTTTTTATTTTCATCTATTCACTTCATTTTTCTGTAATGGTCATTAAGGTAGCAATGAAAAGCCTTAAAAAACATTTTCATTTACATATAGATACAATAAATATAGTTTATTTATAGTTCTCTATTTTCAAATAAAGATTGAATTTTTTGTTTATTGCATTACTTACATAGAAATCAATGAATTTTTCAGCTAGAATAGAATTATTTATGCTGATGATACTATTACAAATGAAAATATAGGACTTTGTAAAGAAAATATCAAATGTATTGGCAATAACAAATTTAATGGATTTCTTCCATGTTTGAATGCTCTATAGCATTATATTAGTGATAATGACTATTATGTTCAAAGCATTTTGAATATGCTCTTCATCAAGCTCATCACTTATACTATTATCTAGACACTTAATTTAAAGGTCAAGTCAAGAAATATAAAAAATGTGGCAAAGCACATACAACAACAAGATAAACAACAATCCTTTCTAAATATATAATGAAATAACTTAGATGATCCATAGAAATATAATAATATATCTTCTAGTAACTTTGTACCATAAGAATAAAATAAGTAGATCCCCAAAAACAATTTGCAAAAGACTATAATACTTGAATATTATGACTGAGACACTTTGAAGGGGAAACCTCTACAATAATGCAATGAGAATAAAGTAGTGTATATGATCATAAAATGCTAACCACTACCTCGTATATATAATATTTTTATATATGGTTATTCCATAACATGACCATACTAAAAACTTCAAGAAATGTAATAAGATTATATGAAGTTATGCAAGCCACACGTCAGCCACACATATCCATAGACATGTTATAAGTTTAAGGTGTAACATGCCCCTCCCATTTAGAAAAATGTTATCCTCAACATTAAATCAAACGAAGATGTTGCTTTAATAACACTTCATCCTCCCATGTTACATCTTTAGAATACATATTCTTCCATTTGATCAAATACTCCTTAATCTCTCTAGTCCATAGTTTCTTAATGCACATGTGAAGGATCTCTTTAGGCTCTAGAATGACTCAGACTTCTTCATCTAATTCAATTAATTAAGTTTAGGTGTTAAATATATGCATAATACCTTATTTAGGAAAGATACATGGAATACTTAATTTGTGAGAATAAACATGGGTAATTCCATCTTGTAAGCCACACTACCAATTTTCTACAAGATCTGATAAGGGTCATAATACTTAGGTGATAAATTTTTATACCTTTTTTATTTCTTTAAAGACATATGCTTATATAGATGAAAATTCACATATAACCAATCACCTAAGTTAAATGTTTTCTCATTATGGTGTTGATCTTCTTGCTGCTTTATTCTATTTTGTGTCATTGCTAAATTCTCTCACAAACTAACTAGTACCTCCTATTGATGGTGAATGTGTTCCTCAATAAAAAAAACCTTGGGATGTAATATAAAAGTCTATTTTATGGATGGGGGTTGACATCCATAAAATTTCATAAAAGGAAACATTTTGGAAGAAGTGTGAAAATAAGTGTTATACTACCATTCGACAAGTGGTAGCCAATCAACCCATTTATCTTATTTATCAAAAACAAAAAAATGAAGATACCCTTACAAATTTTTTTTGACTACCTATGTTTTTCATTAGATTGAGGATGATAGAATTAGATATAAGATAATTGGGTTCCCAAACATGCAAATAATTTAGTCTAAAAATTACTAGTAAATATGGGATATTAGTCACTTACAATGATCTTTAGAGTACCATGAAATTTATAAACTATATTGAGAAAAACAAAAGCTACTATATTAGAAACAAATTGTTATGATAAGGGAAAGATGAGCATACTTGGTGAGTCAATCCATGACTACCATAATAATATTTTTACCATTGGACTAGAATAACCCCATAATGAAATCCATGGAAACCTCCTCCCAATGCTGGATAGGGATGGATAAATACAAAAAAAGACCTAGGGTCTTAATGGCTTCACCTTTGTTATGTTGACATACAATATATTTAGCCACATATTTTTGTACATTCCCCTTGATTCCTTTTTCAAATATATCTTTCTTCATGTTCTTATATGCTTTCAAAAATTCATAGTGGCCTCCGAGTGGAGAGGCATGAAGTTCCTAAAAAATTATATGTTTAAGGAGATAATGTTTATGGAGGTATAATATACCTTTATAACATAATGACTTCCCATTACATGTAAATTTTTTAGATTCATCAGAACCTTGTCGAAGAGTTTGAATAAAATCCTTTTTAGTATTATCATTGTCCCATTCTGATCTTACTTCCTCTAGCCAATTTGCTTGCTACATGGTCATGGTGCATAATAATGTCTCAACTGATTTATCATTCTAGGAGAGTGCATCTATCACCACATTTATTTTCCTTTCTTATAAACTATTTCAAAATCATATCCTAAAATTTTAGTGAACCATTTATGTTGTTCTTTAGATGATAATTATTGTTTCAAAAAATATCCGAGGCTATCATGATCAATGTTTACTTGAAAGTGATGACCCATTAGATAATGTCTCCATTGTTTGAATACTTGAAAAATAACCACCATTTCATACTCATACATTAGTTTGAACCTATTTTTCACCTTCAATTGGTGAATTTAAAATTCTAGTGGTCTACCCTGTTATATGATTACAACCCCTATGACATATCCTAATGCATAACACTCCACAACAAAATTTTTAAATAAATAAAGAGTAGCCAAAAATGGATTTGTGCACATATCCATTTTCAACTATTCAAATGCCTTGGTAGATGAATATGTCCATTGGAAGGATTGTTTCTTATACAAAGAGGTGAGTGGGGTTGTAATACTGCCATAATGTTTGACAAACCTATGATAGTAACTAGTTATCCCCAAAAATCCTCAAAAGGTCTTGAAGGTCTTGGGAACATACCACTCCATTATCAATCATATTTTAGGATCAAATTTCACTCCTTCATGTGAAACAATATGACCCAATTAATCTACCTATTGGACACCAAAAGAACATTTGGAAGGTTTGGCATAAATATGGCATTGTTATAGAATTGAAAGTCCCTATTTAACATGCTTCAAATGTTCTTCCAAATTTTAATTTTAGATGAGGATATTATCAAAAAACACTAATATAATCATTCTCAAAAATGGCCTAAAAATAGGATTCATGAAACTCTAAAATGTAGATGGTGCATTTATGAGGCCAAATGACATGACCATCAATTAATAATGTATTTTATGAGTTTTAAAAGCTATTTAGGTATGTTCTCATTGTAGATTAAAATCTTATGATATCTAGAGTGAAGGCCTATATTGGTAAAATAAATAACACCATGCAATTAATCTAGAAAATCATTAACTACTATAATAGGAAACTTATATTTGATGCTATAATTATTGAGTTATCTGTAGTCTAGGCACATCCTCTGATTTTTATGCTTATTTTACACCATGACCACAAGGGAGGAATATTCTCTTTGACTATGTCAGATGATTCCTACCTCTAACATTCCATATACCATCTTTTTAATTTCACTCTTATGGGCATAGGGACACTTGTAGGGTCTTATGTGGGTGATGTACTTCCTAAAATGATCCTGATGGTATGATCATGCATGTGGATTGGATGAATTTATTATGGCATTCCATTAAAAATAACATAATGTTCATCTAGAACCCTTTACAAATTAGGATGTGTAGACTTGTTGGTTAGTAAAACCTCTATGGAAAATAAACATGCCACAAATCCCTCAGTAAATTTATTTGGAATATTTAAAATATAAAGGGAACTAACCAATTTTGTATATTTATCCTATAATCCACATAGTTCAAACGTCATGCCTCTTTATGAAATCTCATGAATACTTCATGGAAATTCATCTCAATAGTTCTAAAAGTGGTGAGCAACTGCACTCCCAAAATAATGTTAGATTTTTGTATTGGAATAAAAAACATTGATAAATATAATAAGTAGTACTCATAAAAATCTTAATGCTATGCCATTTTCCTAAATAGTTGACAGTACCATCATATACAATCATGACCCCAAATTCTAAAGCTGGGTAAATAAAATAGTTTAAACGAGTAACTATTTTTTTATTCGTGAAGTTATGTGTACTCCCAAAGTCAATTAACACATTCACCTTTTGTTTCTTTAGTAAACCCACCACATTAATATTTTGAGGAGTATTAATCCTTGAAAGTGAATGACATGTAATAGCTGGATTAGAATATGTAGATTCATCCTCTGGCTCTTCTAATATTGCTCCTTAACCCACATCATCTTCTGCCTCCTCATTGGTGACTTTAATATAAAACAAATTATTTTCATCACATCTATGCCCTTTGATCCATTTATTATCATAACAAATACACAAAAATTTTACACACTTTTCTTCAATTTGTTGAGGTGTCAATCTAGTGTGATATAGAAATGATGGTGCTAGAAAGGTGCATTAATAGACATTAATGAAAGGTATTCATATAATTAGTTATTTTACCTTATTCATGTGTGTGCTTGGTATGAATTCAAATAAACTATTGGGATAAAACATGTGAACCTATAATTGGATGTTATCTTTGAGGCCACCTAAATATAGGTTAGTCATATTTTCCTTAATGATGTTAACCACATGTAAGGAGAGATTCTAGAATTGATGAACATGAAACTTTACTATTGTATTTTTCCATATCTTGGCTATCTAGTTAAACTATTTTTCAAAAACATTGTTGTAATAGTGGAGCTACAACTCCTCATAAAATATTAACCATGAAACTAGGATACCCTTATTTTTATTTTGGGCACCCAACTAGTGATACCAAATGAACTGTGTAGGTCCAAAATATAGATATGCCATGACTACCTTTTTTGAAAAATAATTCTAGTGTAAACCAAATTAATTTTCAATTTGAGTAAGCCATGTTAGTGGATCATTATCATCAAACTTTCATAGGTCTACTTGTGGCAACAATTCCTTTGTACTAGCATTGGCATTGTGATTATTTGGAGGAGGAAAAATAAACTAGAGTGGTGGAGGATTATTTTAAAATGGTTGAATATAATTTTGGCCAATTATCTAGTTGTATGTTGAAATTAATCCTACATGACATTTAGTTCCCCTCATAGCCCTGTGAAGTCCCCTTTAACTATGTCGAGATATTTTTTATGCACCATATCATGTAACTATGTCTTAAGTTGTTGAAACACCTACTAAATAAATGGATTATATGTTTTGGACTCCATGTCATACTTATAATGAGTTTTAGGTGTTTCTTTCCCTTTTTTGCATCCACAGGTGTTACGCCAAGCCATACACAAACCCTAGGAGGGTTACAACCCTAAAAAAGGGTGTATCGATAGATAATACTATTGAAATCACCTCACCAAGATAAATCTAATGACTAATAATGTGCACAAGCATTAAAATATTTTCCAAAAAAAGTGTATTGGTAGAATATACCATTGTGATCATCTCACAGAGGTCAATCTATTAAATTTTAAATTGTACAAGGTAAAAACAATTATAGACTTTTTAAAAATTTTGTTAAAAAACTCCAAGAATAAAACTTTGGTAATGAAAAAAAGTAGTTCTTTATGTATCACAAGTTATTTTTATTTTGAAATTCTAGTGGTCACGATGTTATATATAAAAAAATTGCATCACATAAACTTGTCCAAATCAAGGCTTTAATACCACTTTTAATGAAATTACTTAGATGATTCATAAAAATAGAATAATATGTCACATAATTAAGAATAGAATAAGTATATCCATAAAAATAATTGGGAAAAGAGTAGAATAATTGAATATTATGACTGAGCCACTTTGAGGGAGTGACCTCCACAATAATGAAATAAGAAAAAAAATCACCATATGATCATAAAAGACTAATCACTACCACCTATGTATACTCTAGTTAGACATGGTTATTACATAGGCTAACCATACTAAGAACATCAATAAATGCAATAAGATAATATGAAGGTATGTAAGTCACAAGTCGACCACACATATCCCTAGATACATTATAGGTTAAGGGCATAGTAAAAACCTTAGTTTAAAAAGATGAAACTACGAAATAATATTATCTATATTTAATAACAATGGTCAAGAACATATAACCAACATCATCGAAAATAAACATAATTTTTTGCTCTATGCTCCATTTTAATGTTTTTAGTGTTTTACTTGTAAAATAAAAGTCAAGTCATCAAACACATCAATAGACAATTAAAATTCATTAAGATGCCAAAACAAGTTAGCTATAACATACAACTAAAAACATGCAAAATAAATATAATCTTTTACTTAGTGCCACATAAATAGGTTTCCAATGTTTTACTTGTCAGACAAAAGATACATCAATAGACAATCATCAATCTCTTTAATAAAAACCATAAAATCAATTCAACATGCATATAAATAAGATGTATGGATCAGCTATGGACAAATATAGTTACAAAGAAAACAAAAAAAAATAGTTTCATTTGTATAAAATCTCTTTTCTTAATATAGACATTGCAAATTTACATGTTATTATTACTTGCTAGTAAATTAAACCCACAACAAAAACCCTAACCATACTATTGCAAAATGATATACTAGAAGAATAGGAAAAATCAAATTACTATTATGAACATAAATCTCAAACACAAATGCCCTAGGATGTAAATAAAATATTCATAACAAAATTCTTGGGCTAGATTTCTATGTCAATTCAAGGATCTACTTTTTTCTTAGGAAAATATTTGAGAGAAAAAATAATATGGCATGAAAAAATAGAACCACATTTACAAACATTGATTTGTAATAATAAACTACAACACTTTAAAAAAATTACTTGCAATGCAATGTTTTTATCCAAATCAATTACAAAACTACAACTTTCAATAACAAAGTAACCCATTTTATGTCTTTAGCATTCAAATGTCACCCATAAAACATAATAAGAAACAACTAAATATGCCACTATATGATAACATTGTGTATCTTGAACCTTTTTTTATAATGTAATGCCATGAAAAAAATCCACCATTCAATGACAAACAATAAAATGCATTAATAAGCAGGGCTTCCATTATACTAGCATTCAATACTGAATAAGATCTACACCCTACATAATATTTTTACAATGTCATCTCTATGCTAGAACTACCTCAAACCAAATGAAGACTATAATAAGATATAAATATTCTGACCAATCAAATTATAGGAAATAATATTAATTTATAATGTCTATTAAACAACTTGCAATTTGACCTTGGAAAACAACCATAGTTTTAGATTGTATGTAAACCAATTGGCATATGATTGGTCATCGAGACAATGACTAATTACACATTAAATAAAAATGATGCCTCTAGTCCATGTGAGGGATAAGTCCTTTGTTATAATTTATACCATTTTTTAAACCTAGTACAAGTAAACTTAGCATAAGATGGGGATGAACTGTCTGGGAGTAATAATACAATGACTAGTTACAAGTTATAGAAATGAAATTCCTATAGTCCTAGAAATCAATTCATGTATTTAATGAAAAATAATTCAATCCACACAATTTTTGTAGAGAATTATTAGATAAGGTTTGGTCAAGGTTTCCGCTCAAGTTGCTTTTAATTCCATGTTGAGATGATGTAAGTTGAATAATATTTTTAGGTTTTTTCCTTTGTAGGGAATGTGCATTGAATTTTTTTGCCTATTCCAAGAGAGTCACATGCATTGATAAAGATTTTTTTTTTGTGCCATTGTCTTCCTAATTTATAGACTGAAATAAACTAGAAACATTCAATGCTAGTATCAGTAAGTTATTATTTAGACTTAGGTATTTTTTTGAACCTTCTCATTGCATTTATAGGAATGACATGTTTTCACATTGTGTTCAGCATCTCATTTCTTAACAATGATATTTTAATAATCAATTAAACATATATGCATAGACAATATTTTTAAAAAACTTATTTCCAATAATGTATGAATTAAACACAACACTTGCCTACTTACGAAAGATGAAACTAACAACATAAACATTTTTATAACTTAGCCATCTTTTTTAAAATTGTTGCTTATTTTCAATCTAAATTTTAAATCTTGAATATTCATTATTATTAGTTTCCATAATACAAGCATTGGAAAAGACCATTTTTTAAAATTTACCAAATCAATATGCTTATTTAGTTGTGGGCAAACAAAACCTGCATTCAAATTCAAAGATCATGAACTATTTGAAATAAAAAACAACACCAATCCATTGAGTAATTTAGCATTGTACACAATTCTAAAATAATAATTATGAATCTTTCTCCTTAATTTATCATTATATTTCTAAAAAACTTGTAACTATCCTTGCACAATTCACTCTATTTTTCAATTTAGTTATAAGACATACTACATATATCTAATTTCTATTGCATGGGACATTATTTTTATCTCTATCATAATTTATAAAAGGAATAGAATTCTCATTTCCTTGTAACATATATTAGTTTAGGGATTTTTCAATAGTACAACTTCCCAAAAGGATTTTTTAGCTAAATAATAATTCAGTATAAAAAAAGTAAAAGAATGCACTCTACATAAAACCACAAAGATTTTCATACACCTATGTTGACACATCCATAATTGCACAAGGCTCAATAAGTAAGGCAATGCATAACATCTTAAAATTTTGGAACAAGTCTGTAGGTAAAATTATTACAAAAAATATTGTATATCTTTGTAGATCAAATCATCACAATGGAAATACTATTAATAAATTGACTAACCAAAACATGTGTCAATGAAAATTAGAATTTATTCCTAATTTATTTTTCCTTCTGTAATTATATATGTCAAGTATTATTTCATGTTTTTTTCCCTCATGCAGGTTGTAACAAGCCTTGATAGTTCATTGTAATAAGCTTGATTTCACAGCTAAATAGGTTTTGATTTTATAACACTTATATGCAAGACAAGACAACCAAGACTACATGTAGACGTTTATCACTCTAAAACTAATAGACATGGAAATTCCCAATAACATCTTCTCCAATAACAACACCACAATAGATATGTTTTTAAGCTTTAAAAATATGCAACACAAATAACTTTCAAGCACACAAGCACAACACTGGCAATCTATTATAGCCTTTTCATGACAAAATAAACAAATAATCATATATCCTGACATATGCAACCTAACTTTTAATATACCCTTAACAAAGCTATTAAGCTTACACATTTTCAACAATAGATTAAAGATGGCCTTAACAAGAACTGAAAACAAATCTTTGAAAAAATAGCATGTAAAAAACACTCAAATCTAATCCATGTTAAAAAATACTTGATGCTTTCTTCTATTTATTACAAACCATTCACAGTACATATATTCAATTTTTGTGTACTTGCCAAATGCTTAAAATTTTTGCATATGTCCCAAAGTTTTATTACAATGATATCTTTTTACAAACATTGCAGATCTTATCTTGTCTTTTTTTGTTATTACATGCAATATTTTAAAAATCTAAAACATTGAATCCAAAAAAAATTGCAGTAAAAAAGATTTCTTGCAGAGATATTTTTTCAAAAACATTGAACATTTATGATTATAATTACATTGAACATCCATGTTTGAATCATAAAATGTCTATATTACTATTCATATTATTTCATCTCTAATTTATAAATTTAAGAAACCAAGAACATTTACCATCTACTATGATGTAATCTAAAATGACTACTAATCACTATCTAGAACATTTCCTAAGATAAGCTAGCTTTAACAACATGAAAATGCTTATCATTATGAAATTGTCAAGAATGTAAATCCCCTCTAAGAATTTATCTAGACATAAAACCATAATATAAAAGCATATAATCTCTAAATATGCACACTAAAAACAACTTGTAAAAAATGTAAGCACATCATTGGCAATCTACAATACCATTGTTCAACATAGCATTAGTAATCAACTATATCGTTATTACAACATAACAAGAAAATAGTCACATATCAAGACATATGCAACCTAGTTTAAACTATATTTTTAAAAACTATTAAATAACATAATCTAAACACTAGATTAAATGTGGGATTAATAAAAATCACAAACAAACACTCGGAAAACAACATGTAAAAAATATTGAAGCTAAGACATGTTAAAAATGTTCAACCTTTGTTTGTGTTTTTTACAAAACATTTTTAGTACATGTATCAAAGTATTTTATAACTATCATATTATTGAATTATTTACATATATCTAACAATTTTTATGGTGGAAAGATATGTTTTTAAAAACATTGTATATCTTTCCATGTTATGTTACTCTTATATGCATTATTTCAAAAATCTTAAACACTGACATAGGGGGGAAAATAGTTTAACGATTTCATTACAAATATATATTTTTTCAAAAAACCTTGAACATCTATGTTTAGAGTCACATTGAACATATATGTTTAGATTTTTATACGTATACCACCTTACAAATAAATAGAATAAGCAATGTCATAATAGAAACTAGAAAATTCATATATACATTTTACAATATCTTGAATGCCTTGCCTAAAAGATGATGGTAGGATCACAATATAGAATAAAATAAAAGTATACATGATTACATGAACAAAGAATTATAAATCTGTTCTAGCATTTTTATAATATAATCAATAAATAATGATAGACTAAGATGTATGCAACCTTCACTAGAAATCCCAAATGAATATTTTAAAAAAGCATGTAATCACTATCATTAACCCTAAATAGATGCTTGGCTTAAAGGTAATGCCTATCCTGAAAATTAGAGCAGCACATAAGTATACATGACTTGAATATGCACAATGCAAACTCTTGTAAAACAAAAAGACAATAAAATATTCAAATCTAAGCCATATTCAAAAAAGTCTCAACCATTATTTATATTATTTACAAGCCATTCCCAATAAATATATTCAAGTCTTAAAAATATACCATATGCTTCAAATTTTTGCATATGGTTGTGAGTTTTGTTAAGATTTTTTTTTTTTTTTTTTTTTGAAATTGCACATGTCACTATGCTATTATTGTCTTACCTGCACTATTTCCAAAATTTGAAACATGACTTGATAATATTTATTTCAATGCCTAATATTAACAATCTAAAATTTTAGAATTCTATATTTCTTTCTTTCTTTCTTTTGTTGTGTCATTTTAAATTATATTTGTTCATAGTTAATCCATGTATATCAAATTAAAATTTCATAGATAAAGAATATAATGACTTGCATGCCTTTCCTAAGATATGATGCTCATCCTTGCAAAATAGACCAATAGATAAGTATACAAGTCTTGAATACATGCACTATAAACAACTTGAAGAAAAATAGATTAAAAGTATTATAAATATATTCTAGCATTGTTACAACATAATAAGCAAAAAATATAGATCAAAATATATGCAACCCCTTACACAAAACCCAAATAAACCCTTAGAAAATAGGATGCAATGACCCATGTTAAACCCTAAACCTTACAAATGGAACAAATGAACATTACCACTAAACATTACCATAATAACAAATGCAAATTACATAGGCAACAATCACAAGAACTATAATGCCTTGACTTAAAGATAAAACCCAAGATTACAAGCTAGAATAACAAACAAGTTTATAATCACATTGAAATAAATCATAATAAATACATTCTAGTATTGTTAAAACATAATCAACAAACAATCACAAATTAAGACATATATAACTCTCTCCAAAAACCCCAAACAAACCCTTGTAAAATAGTATGCAATCACCTAGCAAAAACACTAAATAGACTCTTGCCTCAAGATACTTATATAGGCCTTGAATACATGCACTCCAAATAGATTACAAAATAAAAGTTAGGCCTAACACAATTCATGAAAAAATCCTAGAAAATAACATGTAAAAAGAATGTCCAAGCCAAGGCATGTTAAAAAATGATCAACTATTAATTTTTAGGCCATTTCTAGTACACATGTTCAAGTATTGCAAACCTTTCAAATGCTTCAAATCTTTGAATATGCCTTTTTTTATTTGGTATATTATTATTTTTTACACACACTATTTATAAAATTCAAAACACTAACCTGACACCACAAACGCAACCTAAAAGTTTTATTACACAGTGTTTTAAAAGAAAATATCAAAAATATACATCTACAGGCACATTTTTTTATTTGCTTAAATACTTAGTATCAAAAATATATGGTTATAGTCTTCTAATTTTTCCATACCATTTTAATTATATATGTTCATAGTTGATCCATGAATATTAAATAGAAATTGCACATGCAAAGATTACAAAAATTTGAAAGCCTTCCATGAAAGATGACACCCACACTTACAAATGAGAACAATAGAAAAGTATACAAGTATTGAATATGTACATTGAAAACAACTTGAATAACAATAGAAGCAAATTATTGGTAATCTATTATAGCATTGTTACAACACAATCAATAAAAAAACATATATCAAGAAATATGTAACCCCTAGAAGAAACCCTGAATAAACCTTTGTAAAACAACATGCAATGACCTAGTAGAAACCCTAAATAAACCAATACAACAAAAAATAAAAAATAAAATACTTAGAATACTTACACTATAAATGGTTTGCAAAAAATAAAGGCCTGCCTAACACAAATCACAAAAAAACTCCTGAAAAACAACATGAAAAAAAGTCCAAGCTAGGTCATTTATAATACACATGTTCAAGTTTTGTAGACATGTTGAATGCTTCATATGGATATTTATTTTTTGATATATTATTTATTTTATATGTGCACTATTAAAAAAATCTAAAACACCAACCCAATAGCAAAAAAATAGCCTGAAATTTTTGTTACTTAGTTTTTATTTTAAAATACCTTACATATACATCTAGAGGCACTTCTTTTATTTTCTTAAATACTTATTATCAATAAGCTAGGGTTCTAGTCTTCTATTTTTTTACACTGGCATTTGAAATTATATATGTCCATAGCTAATCCATCCATAACAAATGATAATTATGAAATAAAATATTATAAAGACTTGAATACCTTGCATTAAACATGATACCCAACCTCACAAATGAAAATAATAGACAAATATGCAAGTCTTTAATACATACACTAAAAATAATTGCATAACAATAAAATCAAATCATTATACATCTATTCTAGTATTGTTATAACATAATGATAAAAAACATAGATCAAGACATATGAGACCCTAAATAAAAACTCTAGACAAATCCCTAGAAAATAACATGTAATGACCCAATAAAAACACTAAACAAACCATTGCAATAAAAAATTACTTGAAATGAAAATATTCATGAAATAATCCCTATGGATATACCCTTATATTCAATCCCTTGTTTAATAATGGAATGCAAGGAAAAAAATCATCATTCGATGACAAAAAATAAAATTCATTAATGAACATGACCTCTACAAAAATACCAAATAAGGTCTGTAGCTTGCATAGTTATGTCATAACATCCTCATCGTTTTAGTGCTACCTCATACCATGTGAATCTTGTAATATGATGTAAATATTCTAACCAATCACATTATAGGAAATAATATTATTTTATAGCATCTGTTAAAAATATTTCAAGTTGATAATGGACAAGAACCATATTTTTAGCTTGCAAGTAAAACAATGCCATTTGGTTGGCCACCGAGACAATGAATAATTCCACATTAAATTAAAATGATGTTATATATTCAATATGCCTTGTATAGTATAGTTATGGGGCCTTTAGGGTAGTACATGGTAATGTAGTGAGTTTCATATTCTAGTATTCTAAAATTCCTTTTTTGTAGGTTAAAGGCATGCCATATTTCAAAAATAAGATGGATCCAAGTTCCATACCAACCAATAAAAGTTATTTAATATCACAATTAAATTTTCCCTTCAATAGTATAATTTAAGTTTTACCTCAATAATATGATTTGAGTTTCCTTCTTTATCACCCTTTAGGATCTAAAAAGAGACTTCAGTGATCTATACTATTTTTATTCAAAACAAGGAATATATCTTCAAAAATAATAGAAAAGCATTAAAATAAGAGATTTCATTATCCTTTGGGATTTCACATTATTTTAAATAATTTTATGCCTATCCAATAACTTGATTCCATTTAAATCATTCAATTTTCCCTTTAGTTTCTAATAAATAAATTGGTTATACATATGGAACCATTAACAAAAGATTACTTGAATATTCTTGCCATTTAACACTATTTTTTTTCTCAAAATAATTTGTTACAACCTATCATCTAATTTATTTTATATGTGGATGCAAGGTTTTAAAATAAAAATTTAGAGAAAGTATTAGTTTACAAGGGAAACCATATAAATAACTCTCTCATATATGGTATAATAATGAGATTTTATAAAAGCCTATAAGATTCTAAATGGTAGAGATTGAGAAAAATATTCTCCAATCTCTTCTATCATAATCAAAATTGTAGTAAAAAATGTTGGAGGCATTAGCGTACAAGAGCACCAAAGTTAATGAATCCATCATGTATTTTTTACTTCTTAGATTTCATGAAAGTTTTTATAGATGGTAAATGGTATATATAGAGATGAATACTCAAGGGTAATGGGTCCAATATATTGTTAAAAAAATATAACTACATTTAAGATGCAATCAAAAAATCATAATGTTCTAGTTAAGAGTTACCAAATATATGACATAATTAAAAAAAATGTTATGGTAGAGAAATATCAAATACAAAGATATCATATAGCTGAAATAAAAGGCTTTTTAGAGAAATTCCAACTCTATCATAATTATTTTTCTTGAAAAAATTATTCAAAAAACAATAAATATTAAATAAAATTCTTTTGGATTCATATGGGTAAAAAAATGTTCTTTCTTGGCATTTTGGATCCCACTACTTGGTCTATCTTCACGAGAATAAAGAATGAAGCTAATAAATATGCCCCCCAATAAATATTGAATAAAATTCTTCTATATTCATTAGAACAAAATTGTTTTAATCCCACATTTTAGATCTCACTACTGCATCCATGGGATTAGATAATGAAGAAAATAAATATTTCTCCTAAAAAAAGCAACATCTCCACTATTGTGCTATGACATGCATCTAAAGATTTTTAAAACTATGGAATGATTACTTAAAAGAGTTGTAGCTAGGATTACCAGATCAACAAATGCATATATGGAGTGATCTCACAAGTTGAGCAAGCGCACATCACAATGAAACTACTAGTAAATGAAATCATGTATAGAAGAATATTGCAAATGAATGAGAGAAAATAATGAAATACTCTATATCATCTTGAATGATGAATACAAAGGGAAAAAGTTACATATATAGGTTCGAAAGGAAAAGATACCACACATTCTAGTGAATGTGTACATTCTAGTGAATGCGGGACTAATCTTCCCAAGTAACCCAAATGACCTCTAGAGACCTAAGAAAGATAATACAACCATGTAGGCAAAACCCAATTCGAAAAGGACTACACCAACAGCCCCCATAAGCATAGATTAGGTGGGTGATGATACAAAAAAATGGGACTCAATAATAAGGCCTAATAATGTACCCATATATAAATTAATATTTCATAAAGTAGAGAAAAGGAGAAAACCTCTAGGAAAAACTCCCCCTAAAAAGAGAGACATAGAAGTTTAAGAGGCTAGAAGGCCCCACCTAAAGATGATGAAGCTATTGAAGTGTACCACACCTAAATAAGATCTCATAAATGAATGAACTTACTCTCAATAAAGGTTTTGGTAAAGATATCATCAACCTACTTTGAAGATTGGTAAAATATTAAGTCGATGACTAGCTCATGAATCAACTCTCAAATGAAGTGCTTGTGAATCTTGATGTGTTTTGTTCTTTGATGAAGGACCAGATTATTGCTAATCTAAATGGTGATTTTGTTGTCAAAAATTATGACTATAGGCCACTTGATCTAGATACCAAGCTTAGAAATAATCTTTTAAATCCAAATAACCTCATTAGTTACGTTAACAACTCCCTTGTACTCTAGCTATATGGAAGATAGAGAAATGGAATTTCGCTTCTTGCTTGATCAACTGATGGGGATAGAACCCAATAAAAACTATAACCTAAAGTGGACTTAAAACTCTCAATTTTTTTATCCTAATCTGAGTTTGTGTATCCAACCAAGTCAAATTATGAACCAACCCTATAGTGTATCCCATACCTGTGTGAACCCTAAATGTAGAGAAAGTTGATCTTAGATTATTTCTATTGCATCTCATGGGGTTCCTACATGAATCTCAAAAAATGCCAATAGGATAAGAAATATCAGGTCTAGTGTGAGCCAAGTAAATAAGGTTGCCAATAAGTTATTATTACAAGGTAGCATCGACCAATGTAGTGGAATAATCTACCTTGAGCTTGACTTCAAATAGGAATAAAGTCAGAGATGGTGTACAGTTAGCCATATGAAACTATGCTAATAGATCAACAGAGTACTTAGGTTACAAAAGTAAAATACTTGAATCTATCTAAGTGATCTCAGTGCCAAGGAAGTAGTGTATTAGGCCCAAGTTAATAATTGCGAATCTATCTTAAATAGTTTCCTTCACTAGTGAGATAGTCAAAAAAGAACTCCTTGTGATCAAAAGGCCATTAATGTACAAAACTACTATCAATAATGAATCATTTTAATGTAATAAGTACACATTGGGGTCCAAGTTCATATAGTGAAACCTAAAGTAAGAAGGAAGGAATCTATTTTGGCATACCTAGCTTGAGGGGCCTATTTGAGGCCATAAACATATTTCCTAAGTATACACACTAAAGAATAATCCCCAACAAAATAGGTGACTACTCCATGTTGATGTTTTCTTCAAGTTCTCTATGAATAAATGCACTTTCCATATCCATTTGATGTACACTCCATCCATGTGTTGCAGCTACAACAAGTGTGAGTTTGATCAAAGTCATCTTGGCCATGGGTACAAAAGTCTCTGAGTAATCGATGTTAGCTACCTATGAAAATCCCTTGGCTATGATTCTAGCCTTGTACTTGTTAATAGACCCATCTGTATCATATTTGGTCTAATATATCTAGTGACATTGAACCATCTTCCTTCCCTTAGGAAGAGAAGTCAAATCACAAGTGTGATTGCTAATCAAGGAATCATATTCCTCATCCATGGCTATATTCCACTTAGGTATGCTTTAAACCTCTCTAAAAGTTTATAGATCCATTGTAGAAGCAAAAAAGGCATGTGGTCCTCTATAAAAGTATGTTTGAGTATATTTATCATCATTTGTATCCCCTACCCAATTACCTATACACTGAAGTGTCTACCTAACCCAAAGAGGGCCTAAAATAGGTGAGTCAGGTGTCGAATCCTCCTATTTTGATGCATGCCTAAAAGTGCATGAGGATGACTCCCCATCACTCTAACCACTGTCAGAACTGGAAGAAGAAGAAAAAGTGACCTCTATCTCAAGAACCTACTATGAATGATCTAAATCCTCAAAATTATCATCCAAACTAAGTGAAACTGATGTAGAGGGAGAAGTATCAAGCAAAGAGTTGGTGGGACTCTCCTAGAACCTAACACTTCTCTTTGTGAATAATTGATGAGTCATATGATGAATAAGTGTATAAACCTTGAACCCATCTATATACCCAATAAAGATGTAAGTTTTGGGCTCAACTTCCATAGCCTTACATTTTATAGGAATGCACACCATCACCAATGGTTCAAAGGCCCTAAAATGTTTAACCTCTAGTTTTCTATTTGTCAAGCTTCATAAGGAGTGATACCCTTTAAATATTTTTGAGTAACCCATTTTTAAATGTAACATGCATAATTGATGGCTTCTACCTAGAACTATGGATCTAATGAGTTAAATTTAATCATATAGTTGATCATCTCCTTCAAGGATTGATTCTTGCATTCTAATACACCATTCTATTGAGGAGTGTATGGTACTAGCTGTATAAGATCAATCCCTTCAATGGTACAAAACTTCTTAAATATATGGTTATGTAATCCCCCCATTGTATATTCAAATGATTTTGATGCACTTTCTAGATTAATTCTCATCTATAGCCTTGAAGTCTATAAAATTATCAAAAACTTTAGACTTTTATCTAGGAAAGTAGACCCATGTGTATCTAGAAAAGTCAATAACAAAGGTGAGAATGTATCTAGCCCTAGTATATTAAGGATGGGGAAACTAACCCATGTCATTACTATGAATCAACTTAAGAGGTATTAAAGCTCTCCTATCTTTGCCTCTATCAAATTTCTCTTTAGGAAGTTTTTCAAGGGCGCAAACCTCACAAAGTCCGTTAGATAATTTAACTCTAGGCAAGCCTATAACCTTGACCTACTAACTCATCTTCTCAAGATAGAGGTAGTCAAGATGGCCAAACCACTCATGCCATAACTTGTTATTTCCATGTGAATGGGTAAGATATGCAATAGGAGAAGCATCTGGAGTAAAATGGGAGAATGTGTATATCCTAGAATGGTTATTAGCCCTCCCCAATGAAAATGTAGAGTCATTGTGTATCTCTCTAATCTTAACTAAATCTGGTGTGAATTCAACTCTCATACCCACCCCTATGTGGGTAATTTGATACACTAAAATAAGATTAGTTGATAGTGAAGGTAAACTTAGAAAATATTTGAACATTCCACTTTTAACTTCAATAGTCCCTCTTCCTTCAACTTTTACTAGAGTGTCATCACCCAAAGTGATAGAGGCCATGCTATAGGGATTTAAGTCAAGAAACATAACCTTTGATGAACACATATGGTGTGAAGCACCAAAGTCAATAACTCAAAATGAAGTAGATGTGGAAGCCACTAAAATTAGAGCTTTTCTCTTAGGTTTATCCTTCCATTTTTCCTTTGCCTTATAAGATTCTTTAGATGATGATGACTATTTGATAGACTTAAGGACCCTTATATTGTTTTCTCTTAGATATGTATAGGTGGGATATCTGTTTCTTCATATAATTGTGCTCATAGTTCCCATTCTTGTTGAAATATGATCACTTGACCTTTTATATCTTAGGATTCCCTTTAGAGGAGGAGGTTTTAGTGCTAGTTTTTGTAGTGGTTTTCCATTCTTTATTCTTCTCAAGATCTTTACTCTTTTGCTCATTAATTCCTTATTTCATATTATAGATTCAACACCTTTTTTACCTTTGACCTAGAAACAAAACTCCAATGTACCTTATTTCTATGTAGTAACCTCAATTCCACCTCTCTTCCATGACAAGATCAAATCGGACCATAGAAAATAACATAACTACCCAAAATCAATGCCAAGCACAAAGGAATGTTGATCCAATGTTAAAGTATAAAATAAAAATGCCAAGGAAAAATGCTAAAGCTAAAGGAATGGATGCCAATAGATATAAGTTTTAATATTGATATAAAATTCGATGCTATGGGCATATAATAATAGATCTATTTGTAAAGGAGTCATTTGGATCTCAAATTCCTCTCTAATAGGAAAAAATAAAACAAGATGCCAAAGACAAGAGTAAAGTGTTTTAGTGATTCACTCCTAGCACTTCAATGGAACACTTCTAGATCTCAATGCTAATAAAAAAAATATTTCCAGAAAGAAAGGATGCCAAGGTATAATGACTCCACACATAAAATCTCCTTGAATGGTCAGATCCAACATAGGAAACAAGATCTACTGGTCTACCATAACTAAGATCATTCCTCCTTTTCCAATAAGATTTGTAGAAATATAATATGCCTAGTTTAAAGTGGGATGATAAAAATCAAGGGTAGCTCTCTGGAAAAAACCATCCAACCTCTCCTTTGCCAACACCAAGTTTAAAGATAAATTCATAGATTTAAAAAAACTAGATCTCTTCTACTTAACATCTTTTGTATATTGGTAGATCTGAATATTTCCCTCAATAATTCCTATGATAATACAATATCAAATCTTAGTATTTCATAAAAAACCAATAGCAAATAACCAACCAGCTAGTCAATTTTGAACATGAATTGGCACTCTGATACCATAAAAGAGTTATACCTAGGATCACTAGATCAATGAATGCATATGATGGAGTGATCTCACGAGTCAAGAAAGTACACATCACAATCACACTACTAGTAAATGAAATCATTCATAGAAGAATATTACAAAGGAATGAGAGCGAATAATGAAATGATTTATATCATATGGAATGATGAATACAAAGGGAGAAAGGTGCATATATAGGTTGGAGAGGGAAAGATACTACACATTCCAATGAATGTGGGACTAATTTTCCTAAGTAACCCAAATAACCTCTAGATCCCTAACCAAGCTAATACAACCGTGTAGGAAAAACCCTGTGGGGAAAAGGCCTAAACCAACATTACTTATGTACATGTTAATGATAAGAAATAACTTGCAATGTGGTGTTTATAATTGGGTGTTTATACAGGGATAGTTGTAAGTTCAAATCATTATGTTAAAAACATTAAAGGCATGGAAATTATTTACAACAATTGAATACATTGGAAAACTTTCTATTTCAAAATAAATGAATAGCTTATATTGCTAGTGAGTTGTATTAGAGGAAAATAATAAACTGTATGAAATTTATGTATATTTTATATAAACACTTGGCTAATTTCTAGAGTAAAAAATTAAAGTCAATGAAATTTATGTACATTTTAGATAAACATTTGGCTAATTTTAAGACTAAAACATTAAATTGTAGGAAGTTTAGGTATATTTTATATAAACGCTTAGATTTTTTTAAGAAAAAATTGCTAATTGGAATATATAACTTGGGATGAATTGGATGGCATAAAAATTCCTTGGTTTAAGATCTAATAAAAATTAGTTAACTTTATTTTTATTATGATTTGCTTCTTAATATACAATTTGAAAAATTGAATGTTTGGTTCAATATTTTTGGCATTAATATTTCTATGAAGATAAGAATTTTTTTAGGTAATAGAAGATATATGTAGGTACTCCTAGAAAGCTCAATCAAATAAAATGACTAGCATATTTGCTTAAAATTAATTGTAGACAGTATTAAATGTAAAAATGGGACTTATTGCCCCATATAGTTTCCATATCTAAACTTTGGATGGGACCCAAAGGTAATTTATTCTTAATTCTAATTTGATAGAATAATCTAGGCATGTGTTATAAGGTTGGCATTATGAATGAAATGTCATACCAACCTATTGAGGATGAATCAATGAACAATATTTCTTCCAAAAAATAATATGTAAACCAAGTTTTCAATTGAGTAAATTTGTAACACATGTCCTCACCACATACCCAAAAAATCATGACCAATTTTTTTAAAATAATATCCACATACATCTGAAAATAATATGATAACAATGAAATGAATCCCCTTAAAAAATATTATAATTTGCTTATTTTCAAGAATAGATGTCATGGTTGGTTTATGTCCTCTCATGTAGTAAGAGATAATTCCTAAATATTGACCATAACTAGCTCATGGTGAGTACTTGGTAGCATAATCCATCAACAAGATGGATATGTTTAAGAACTTTAGACATGAAAAAGATCTTAATAAATTTTGTTAGGTTGGTCTCACCCATAATTTACTTATTTTTACATTTCTCTATTCCTAAACCACATGGAAAATTAAACACCTCAAGGATTCAATATTTCAGACAATATTCAACTAAAAGACTACTCAATTCCTCACTTTGTTTTCGTTTGTTTCCTATCAAATTTGGATATACAACATAACTTTTCAAGTAGAGTACTAACGTATAATGATGAAACTATCTCATCATGATAAAAAGGTGGTAAGTCCTTATATAAGTACTAGATAAGGGTTAGTATTCAAATAATTTGATTTTATAATTCCATGGTCCTTAATAATAATGAATAGTAATAACTTAAGGGTATATGAGATTTATATTGGAGATAAGATTTAGACCTATCGCCATCACATTGTATAATGGTCCAAACATGAGAGAGTCATACAGATGATTGTTTCCCATATTTTATAAGATAATGTAATATAGAATAGATTATACAATTCATAATATTTACTAAGCATGCTCATACTTAATCCAAGATAAGTATGAAGGTTAAGTATAATCATAGAGATGAAGATTGCACCTTTATTTATAAGGCCACTATTTTTTTTAGCAATAAAAAAAGTAGGGTATTCAACTGATATAATTCCTACACATTTAATAAGATCAAATCCTTAATATTATACTTCTTTTCAAGGATTATTCTTCTAACACCACCTATCCACTAGTCCAAACATGCTTATAGACTTCAAGGAGGGTTATATTTTTCCAAAGAATAAGGAATTGAATATATGATTATAATTAAATATAATAAGTCCAAGCTTATCAAAATAATAAGATGTTTGACACTTTAAGATAGCCTTATCATTTTAATTCCCTTTCAAGGGATTCTTTCCAAACATAATTAAAAATTAGCTCACAATTATTAATAAGAAAGAATAAAGGCATTGATCATTAAGTTAAGACTCTTGGTTAAGAAATAATATAGGTTTTCTCAAAGTTATGAGACAATATAGGTTTCGTTCCATATCAAACTTATTAAGTTAATTGATTCCTCCTAAAACTCTTTAAGTCTTTAGTAAAATGGTAGAAGTAAAGATCTTGCAGAGTTTAACATATATAGAATTGTTCAATAAATAAATTTATTCTTCTACTACCATTTCATAATACTAACTACACTTCATTTATATGTCAAATAAAAAATATATAAGCACTATATATATTTAACATGTGCCCATGTTATCTAGACTTTCAAAAAATCTATTTATTGCATCCAATTTACACTATATTTTAACTGTATAATGCTATAAATATTAAAATTCTCTCTCTTACCAATCCTAATAATTCACTAAGCATTGATATTTATTCTCATGAACTATTTTTCTCTATATTATTTATTATTGATAATTCTATTAAAGCATCTATTTAAAAAAAACTTAAGGTGAACAGAACAATAAATTTCACCCTTATTTTATATTATTTATATTTACAAGGTAAAAAGAGCCTAGTTACTACCCAAAAACATGATCTATTTCCAACATAATGACTACATGGTATTCCAGGGTAACTTACATCATTTGTATTATTCAATACAATTTAATTTAATTTTATAAATAATACAAAAGAGCACAAAGAATTTTTTAATCAAATCACAGGTAAAGCCATTAGACATCATGCCAAATTATTCATTAAAATTTCAATAGAAATAGGGTCAATATATGGTTGGCATGTTATCCCTATCATAAACAACCTCCTAATACTTAAATCATTACTAAGGTAGATAAGTGGGCATGTTGTCAAGCTCATTCAATCTACCATGAAGCCAACTATTAATAATGTTTTTGAAGCAAAGTCAAGGTTCATTGTAGATTTAATAATCCCAAGGACAAATTATCAATAATTACATACATCCAATTATACAAGAAGTATAATTTATATTCTCAATACAAATTCATAAATTTTAAACTTATTATAGGAAGGTTTAAATTAATTAAATTGCACTCCCCATAGAATAATGAATTAATTTATAATTTAAAAAAATAATAATTAACTTCATAAGTAAGTAAATAAAGTTACCATAATAAAAAATATAATTAACCAACCAAATACTCCAGTAAAGTAAATAAATAACTAAATTATTTTATTTAGAGGTAAATAATATTACCCCAACAAAATTATAATTCACCCACCAAATAATCCATCATGGTAATTAAATAATTAAATTATTTTATTTAAAGTAAATAAGATCACCCCAACAAAATTATAATTCCCCTAACAAATATTCTAACACAATAATTAAATTACTAAATTATTTTATTTAAAAGTAAATAAAATTATCAAAACTAAAATTATAATTCAGCCACCAAAATATTCCAACATGGTAATTAACTAAATAAATTTATTTATCTAGAAGTAAATAAAATTACCATAATAAAATAATAATCTACCCATGGTAATTAAAAAATCCATGAACAAAGCCCTATTGGCAAAAATGGGTTTGTGCCTAAAGAAGGAGAATGGTGAATGGAAAATAATCCTAAAGGCTAAATACCTAGAATGGGTGGAAAAGGATGACTTGTTGTGGGAAGAAGGCCCTACTAATGGATCAACCTTATAGAAATCTATAACTAGCTACAAGAATCTCCTAAAGAATGGAACCATATATATAACTAGTAATGGCAATCTAATTGATTTTTTTGGAAGATGCTTAGATATTCCCCACCTCGCTCTCTACCCAAACGACTTGGGTCGGGTGGTATATGCATCTTAATAAAATATGGGGACCCAAGTTAAAGGATTATTAGTAAATTAAGGGAGGAAAAAAGTGTTGGAAATTTTTCCCTAATGAAGATCTAACACTAGAAGAATCTTAAGACATTCAAAACCTCAACCTAGAATTAAGATAGGTCCACATTCCTTCCATCTAAAAGGAAGATCACTTTATCTAGTGGGCAAAAGATAATGGCTCCTACTCAATAGCCTCGAGACATGCCACTGACCTTAATTTGGAAAATAACTAGAATCTTTAGATAGATTATTGGGTAAAACACCTAACTCCCAAAGTTAATTTCTTTTTTTTTGACTCATGGCATAGAATAAAATTATGACCATAGACAACTTAGCCAAAATGGGACTAATTATCCCCAATAGGTACCCAATCTATTAAAGTGTGGAAGACTCTATTCACCATATTTTTCTATAATGCCCCCTCAGTCTAACCTTGTTTAATTGGTTATTAAATTACCTAAAAATTACTTGGGTCAAACCAAACACCATCCCATATCTCATTATCCAATGGAATGCCCCCTATAATTTACCTTCCCTGGTCTTCCTTTGGTGTCTTTCCCTCCCTCACTAATTTTGGTGCATATGGAAAATTCACAATGATGGCCTTTCTTTAATAAAAGGCACCAACTGAATGGTGTCTTTCCCTATTTCTACCAAGCCATCTCAAAAAACTAGAAAACTATTCCACCAAAAGATAAAGAGCCTTCCCCTCCTTGGCTCTACTCATTATTGAAAACTAGAATCTATAATAGGTCTTATGTTCTCCCTCAAAAGAGTTAATTTTTAAGTACACTAAATGGAAGGCTCTTCTGAATGGTTGGGTAAAATTGAATTTTTACGGTGCCTCCAAGGGAAACTCAGGTCCTATAAGGAGAGGAGGCATTATAAGGAATTTTGAAGGGGAGATGTTGGAAGTTTATACCGGTCCCATGGGCATTCAAACAAACCACCTAGCTAAAGACAAGGTAGAATTATGTGGCATACAGTTGGCATCAAGCATCAACCACAATAGGATCATTGTTGAGGGAGACTCATTAAACATCCTTAATGCTTTGGATGGAAAAACTACACCCTCCCATACTATTAATTACATTATTAATGACATGAAGCACCTCATAAAAATCATACCTCATTTTCAACTCATTCATACCTATAGGGAAGGAATCGGTGTGGCTAACCTCCTCACCAATATTGGAATTGATCTCTACCTTTTAACAAACTATCATAATATAGTCAGTGTCCCCTCTAATATTCTTAATGCCATTCATAATGAAAGTACCAATTTGGATTAAAAATTCCATATCTCTACATATGCATGATCTCACCATGATGGGGTTGATCTTAATCAAGTTGATCTATAATCATTTCAAAATAAGGGCTCTTAATTATTTTTAAGATCCCTAAAAAGGACTTCCCACCCATTTGTGTCTTACTCATCTCTTCTCCATCCAGAAGCTTCATCTCTCCTAGTTTGACTCTACTTTATTAGTCCCCATGGGTGGTAATAGGGATCAAATAGAAATAACATCATATAAATAGATCCATGAGTAAAGGAATGTTTGGAATAATCTCAAAAAGGAGGACCTGATAGAATTTATAGAAAGGGTCACTGAGCATAGCATTGAGATTGTCTGAGACTTCATGGAGGCTTGGAGAAAGTGCAAGGTTTTCATGCATAGCATCACCATTAATGTCTCATAATATTGCATTGGCGACACCACTGACATGTCATGCATAGGTGCCAAGGAATTCAAGGACTAGTCAAGAAATCAAGAGTCCCTACAATGGTTCTTCAAAACAAATGATTTCATTTAGACAAACAAGGATTCCCAAAGGTTGACCTCCCATGTTACTAGCCAAAAATTTACCTTCAGATCATGTCATATATTAAATTTTAACTTAAATATACATTAATCTTCTCCCACCATTTTTTTATTCTCAATCATTTCATTGGGTATAAAATTAGTCTATCATATTTCTTACATAAGTCCCTTAAGATCACTAAGCTACTTCACCAAGAAAATGATACCAATCCCATCTACAACAAGGTCTGATCCTCCTCTTTGTTAAGCATGGCCAAGCCATTTTAAGTTAGGAAGTTCCCCCCAGTGGTTCCTATTCCTAAGAAGACTCCCTTATAGAGGATCGTATCAAGGGATCCCACCAACCTTCTGACTGCACCCCATAGAATATCTTATCACAGTCCCCCCTAGATGAACTCCTTCTTAAATTTTAGTTTATTCCCAAAATGAAACCTATTGAAATAGGGACACTTAAAAAATTAGTGTGGAAAGGGAAGGGCATGGTTATGGAGGAGATGGAAAGGAAAAAACAACTTCTAGAAAGCTTCAATAAAAAGGTGCAACAAGCAAGTTTTGGCTTGGCCAAACTCATCTAGGATTGGAATGCTTTACACAAATAGGCTAAAAATGAACTTTTTAAAAAATGGTCACCATGCGGGGCGGGGGGGGGGGGTGGGTGGCAGGAATTTTGTTTAAAATGAACTATAAAATATTGTAATTTCATAGTAGATCTAGATCATTCACTATTAGGTTGCATATCTAATGGTATTAATTATGTTTGTTTATTTTTTCTATATATGTAACCCTCCTTTTTATATGAGGGTATTGTAATTATAATGACACACTATATGTGAGTGAAGAGGATATTGAAGTGGCTATGTTATAGATTTTTCCCTTCATTTGTTGGACTAAATAATAAGAAGGACTGGTTATTTCTATGTGGATGTAGCCCATATTGGGTGAACCACATTAAATATGTATCTCTATTATGTTATGTTTTCTAAATTTATTTTCTAACTTTAATTCATTAATTTTTCTCTATATTTTGTATTACTAACATCTAGGCATTTGTTCACTCTGTTTAGCCCTCATAGTTACCTACTATGACTTCACCTAAGGTTTTAAAATCTCCCCTAGGGATCCCCCAAGGGATTCCCCTCCAAACTATCTCCCATGTAGGTAAAAGGTACAAAAATGAACTAGAATGATCCTCCCTGGCAAAGTGGTTGAAGTCCCCAAAAACTACTCTCAGGCCAAAGTTTCAAAAGACAAACCAACCATCTTAGTGAAGGACACTACTAACACTGATGACCCTTAGGAGGGACCTTCCTCCTAGTTATGCTATGTTTTCTTGTTTTTTTGCTTCTACTCTAAGTATTATTTTTTGCTTTTTAGTTCCTCAGCCCTAGTTGGCATGTTTAAACTTTTGTAATGCACTCTTGTGGTTCTAGGTCCCTATAAAACCTAGATTTTACCATATAAAAAAAAATAAAAAATAACTCAATTATTTTATTTAAAATTAAATAAAATAATCAAAACCAAAATTATAGTTAATCCATAAATTATCATAATATTCATCTTATATAGAATGTTTTTTTCTTTTCACTATAAGACACAAGTATCAATATTTATTGCAACCCACATAAAATATGATAACACTTCCATCATTTAAAATATCTAAGTATTTCACATTAAAAATAACTAATTCATCCATTAGTTATTGAATACAAAACTATCTACCACTAGGAACTAAATTTTACCCATGGGAAATAATTAATGCTATGGCTCAATAAAATAGACACATACTATTGACCAAATTTTGACCTCAAGTCAAAATTAGTTAGTTGCTATAGGTTGTAAGTTCATAGGGTTATCAAAAACTTTTCATGGTCTTAAATGGTCCTTAAAGAGTTCCATATGGTCATATTTGTTCTTATTTAACCATTGTCTAAAGTTTGGTCTTATGTTCACTTGTGTAGTCATATAGATCAATTACAAGATCTTAATGTTGTCAAACATTTCCAAACGTTTGGTATGTTTTAAATTAACTATAATAAGTTATTTATATTTATTTAAAGCTATATTATCATTCATTGATCTTTTACTATGTTCTATTGTGCTAAAATATCACTTTGGCCACCTTTTGGCTTATTTGGAAGAGTTACTCATACCATTCTAAGAATAAAACATTTAAAGAAGATTCCCAATGTATTTAATGTTGTAATTGTGTTAGATAATGTTCAAGTATGGTTAAATATTGACAATATCCATAGTTCAATGCCTAAACTAAGTAAATGGACACTTTACAAGGACTTTTGGGCACTTGTATGACATTGCAAGAACAAATTTTAGTTAAAAATGGTTTTCAATTATCCCTTTGGATCCCTTATAATTTTCCATCTTTGGACCAAGTTTTAGGTAAAAATGACACTTAAAGCATTCTTTCTCCTTCATTTCCAACTTCACAAGCTTAGAAAAGAAATTTCTAATTGAATGGTATGACCAATAGAGAGAGAGACTTAAAATATAGAACTTTGTTCATTGTTATGGGTCCTAGTAGGATTAAAATAATTGGTATTAGTTTATAGATTGATGGCCTATTATTTATGAGCAATTATGAAGAGAGATAATAGGTCAATATGTCATATCCATCCAAGAGGTGTCTGTTCCTATATATGTTTCTATACTTCATAATTTGATGGGAAATAATGGTTTTGATGGATATTTTTAAGGTTAAGGTATCTTCTCTTCATGGTTATTTTATCATCCAACTCATCCCCATGAACTATCTTCACTTAGAGGAAAAGTATCTTGATATACAAAGTATTTTAGTCAAGCATGCTACAAGTTTTCTTTTGTCTAAGATATTTGTCATTTTTATAGGTTCTAAATGATTCACCAATAATGTAAGATCACTATAATTCATAAAAATCATGTAATCTTACTTTAAATGTGTTTATTTTATGCATTCTTCAAGTGTGATGCTCTTTCAGGACATGGTATGTGTTTATGGAGTCCAATACATGTTTGATTGGCTCAAATATCTATGATATATCATTGTATGAGATTATGATATAATATTTCACTAATATAAATATAGAAACATAAAAATAATAGTCCAAATACACCCTATAATGATGTTCACAACTGTTTTGTTCCATATATAGGCATGTACAAATTATAAGGGTAGTTTAAGGATGCCATAATGGTGGATCAAAAAGTATAAGCCATGGAGAGAGGTGACCTTGAATTTCAAATTTTTTTATAAATATTCATAGTCTTTTTAAGGCATGAGTGATCTCATGAGAGACTATAAGACAACACACAAACCCTATGTATGGGATGACTATACCTCTAGGTTTGTACAAACTATAAGATAAGTTAAAGGTGACATGATTCTTGGTCATAAGTTCTAAAGTTCTGGAGGGGTGATAAGGAAGTTAAGAGTGGTTTTATAGTGCTAATAAGTTAAATAATTTAAGAAGTGGATTTGTAGTCCTAAACAAGAAAATAGATACCTATAGGCTCTTAGCCTGTAGCTCTTTATTTTGGATCAAATCAACATCACTATTAAAACATGAACAAGACAAATAGAACACTTGAATGCAAGGTAAGAGGATATATCTCAAAAAAAAGATGAAAACACCTAAATGTGCTTTAAAATCTAATGAAGGTAAAATGGGGTTGAGTTTATAATAAACTAAGCACCTACAGGACTATGTATAGAATGAAGAAGGTAAGAAGGTTGAAAGTGTGAGTAATAATATAATAAACCTTGTAAGATAGTGATAAATAATATTCTATATGGTTTAGACACCTTCAATATTATGACAAGGTCAAAGAGAGTTAAGATCAAGACTTTATTCTCAAATCTTCTTCTAATGGGCACCTACAATCATGCCTTAAAAGGTGTGAGATAAAAGTATATACAGTGAAAGGGTAACATCTTGAAAATATTGAATTAGTGTGAGAGGCTAAAAAACCTCACTAAGATGATTTTTTTAATAAATTATTTTTAACAAGGTTCTAAACCCCTAAGACACAGTCAATACCCCATTTCAATTGACACCTACAACCATACGAATGAAAACCTTAAACTTGGTAAGTTTTGAAGTCATAAGTGACTTAAGAGAGTATATTATGAATGGTTTCTAAGTTCTTATCAACATGAAATAAATTTTTTGATGATAACTTTTGAAGGTGGATCCCTATAAGCAAGAATGGATTGAAGACACCCTACTAAGAACCCATTGACCACAATGAGGATAAGTTAGGTCTAAGACTATGTGAGGAAAAAAAGAATATGGACTATATGGTCTACCTAATATAGATAAATAGTTCATATGATCATTTTTATACCAAATTAAACATGAATAATATTGATCAATATGAGTTATAAACCCTATACATAATCACAAGATAACCTATACGTCTACCTACTTTTCAAGAGTGTTTTTTTGCTTGGTTTGAAAAGGATAAAGGAATAAGAATAGGTCTAAAATAAATAAATTCATTTGAAAATGGTTTTCATAAGGTAATAAATATCTTATTTGAGCTAATCAGACCTAATAATAAAGGTGAAAATGTCATAACTCAATCTAGACCTAATGAAGCATAGGACACACACAAGCGGATCCAGCTAGTCATGAGAGAGATTAAATTTGTGAGGCTCTCATATGAATGATTACACTTTGTGAATTTATAATAATGATGGTTATGAGTGGACAAAAATATCCATTGTCACCTCAAATCCATACATGTAGTAGACATACTCACTTATTTTTCTTAGACCTTGTTCACTCCATTGGCAAGGGGTAGTCTGGAGACCAAGGGGTCTGTTTGAACCCAAAACATAAGATAGGAATTTCAAACCCAATAAAATGCCCTTAAGGAAATACATAAACATATCTGAGGTATGAATACACTTTTCATTTCACAAACCTCAATTTTTAATCCAAATGCCCTTGAGATGTAGCAATTTGGTAACAGGCGTTAGACCCCAAGTCCCCTGACCAGTGCAAAAAATGCAAAAAAAATGGGGTAATAATCACTACCATAGATTATATAATCATGAGAAATATTTTTTTTTTAGGTTTTTTAATCTTTCCCAATAGTAGGATTGATTTTTAATGCCTAAAACTCAAATTAGACCTTTCTCAAGTTCAAGAAAGCTAAGTCTACCACCCGACGAGCAACTCCACATTTTTGCACCATATCTCACATTTTTAATGGTAATTTTAGCCTATTATAATAGGTATGGGGTCATTAAATAAGTTTATAAAAGTGGAATGAGTAAAATTAGTGTCTTGTGCTTTATAAATGATTGTTAAGACCCCAAATAGATCTTAAACCCTCTTAAAACCTTGATGTTGACTAGGCAAAATAAATGGACATTTAAAGAAAATATAATTAGATATTTCACTACTAAAATATCCTAAATATTGTTGGGTAATATAATTAGGTTATCCACATGTACTTTTTCTATACTTGCAATTGAACAAATTGTAATAAATGCCTTATTTCACATTTTTTGGTGATTTATAGGTATCCTAAGAAAGCGATAACTTACCAATAATTATATGAGGTAATTTTGGATGTATCCTAACTATTAAATACCAAAAAAATTAATAATATATTATTGAGGTGGTTAAATAAGTCTTGTTTTCCAAGGCAGTCTCAAACATGCCTAAAATGAGACTAGGTGGCAAGGTCATTCCATGGTTCTCATGCTTCCATAAAGTCTCAGGACCTAAAAATTAACATGGAGTTTTTTAATATCCTATGGAAAGTGAATAACATGATTTTGGGTTATTTCACATTTTTTGGAGAGGTTTAGATCAAGGAAAGAGAGTTTTAGGCAAAGAAGCCTAATTAAGGCCTAATTGAAGAGAGAGAGAGAGGAAAAAAAATGGATTTCCACTCAAATTCAGAAAATGAAACATGACATGGATCTATATATACATAATGGGTTATATAATATTACATTGGTTTTTCATTAAACTTTTTACATTCTCCTACATAAAGAGGTTTACAAGTTTTTAGGGTTATGAGGGAAATAGGCCTAGTGAGGGCTTGATGAGCAAATTAGAGTCTTGGGAGTTGTTATAGGAATAAATTAGTATGTTTTAGGTCTAATTTAATATTTTCATACCATCCATGGATATATATATATATATATATATATATATATATATATATATATATATATATATATATATATATATATATATATATATATATTTACTTAAATAATATGAACTTGAGTTTTGGGCCACTTGGACCAAGCTTGGCATTGAGAAATTAAGAGTTTCAATATACCTATGTACATGAATGATAAAATGCCAAATCAGAGGAGTTTATTAAGGAATTATATGTGTCTAATTATTTATATTATATAATTTAATTGTGAACTCATGATTTTAAGTACATTTATCACTCTTATTATGCAAGGAAGGCCAATTTTTAAGAAGCTAGTCAAGGTGTCATGGTGAATTCTAACAACTATGCCTCATCAACGGTTAAAGCATCTTTAAGAGTGAGAAATATGGATTTGGAGGTATTTTCATGAATTTTTTTACATAACCTAATTTATTTTTATAACTCATTAATATACTTTTCAATCCTCTTCTACTACCCCCTCTCTCTTCACACTTTTCTATATAAACAGCCACTTTTGGCTGTGTAATCAATTCACATCTGGTATACTTATGTTAGAGAAACCATATATTTTGAGCTTAGTTTTTTGAATCACCTTTCATAGTTCAAGTTCAAAGTAGTCTTCTGTAGTTTAAATTTGGTGTATCATCTTACTAGGTTAGTTTTATTTCATGTTTATCTTTCCCTTTTAATTCCAAAAAATTAGTAGCATAGGTGATGAGATTAAATATACATATCAAGGGAGCTAACCCTTTAATCTAGAGGTTTACCCCAAATATAGACAATCCACAGGTCTATGGGTAATCTGATTGTTTCTCTCAATTGGATTATCATTAAACTACCTATCCAAGGTTGAAAAATTGAGTGACAATATTTTTGGCATACCCAATGGGACTCATAGTGTAAGAAGTTGTCAAAGGTGAATGCTGACCTTGGTAAATTTGAAGTTGTAGGGATTCCTTCATGTAGCATTTGGTGACTCCAACCCTCATTTACTCCTAGTTGTAGACTAATACCTCATTTTCATGTCTAAGGTAAAGATAATGTCATATAATAAAGGCATTCCATTTGATTTTTTTGAGTTACCTTACTATTTTCTTAGAGAAATTAGATTTTTTAACACTCATCCATACTCCAAAAAGTATTTGGATTCTCGCTTACCTTTTTTTTATTCTAGATTACCCAAGTTCTCCTAGGGTTGATAAAATGTCTAGGTAAAATGATTTCCTAGATTTAAATATTAAAAATCCCATAAACCTTGCAACCTATGATGATATCCCTCTGAATGGAACCAAGATTGTCCTAAATTTCAATGTGAAAGGTCCTATCACCCCAAGTGAACACATTAGAGACATATCCAACTTCAAGAAGTTTTAAAATATCATATAGATTAATATATTGATAATATTTCTTGCCATTACCCTTATGGGAAACTCCCTTTATTGTTATAAAATGTTTCCAAGAGGATGCATTACTATGTGGAATGAATTTGGGGAGTTGTTGACTACAAGATTTGAAAATATGAGTGATCATATATCACTGATCTATCATCTACATATCATCCAAAGAAGGCCTAAAGAATCCATGAATGATTTCAATGAAAGGTTCCAAAGGACATGGAATAGACTTCCACCTCCCATGAGACCCTCTATAAGTTTTCTTTTCCCAACCTACCTCAGAGTTATTGGGACTGATATAAATATCATGTTGCAATCCATGGGAGGATATACATTATTTTATGCCTATGATGTGGCTATTAGATATGAGAGTAGTTTGATCCAAGATATTAAAATCCATCCAAAGGTCTCAATGGCTACCTTGCCTAACATTCCTAATACCACTCCAAAACTTACTCCATTTTTAAATCCAAAAAGAAAGTATAAATTTATTTTAAGGAAATCAGATGATGAAATTGATTGAAAAGAAAAACATAAGGCCTTAGAAGCATCAATTAGGTAATCAAATCAGCATGTTGAATCTTACCAAAACTCCTACTATTACCCTCCACAAGAAAATAGAATTTAACCTTAGCATAATGGTCAATGGAAGGGATAAGGTTAACCTAATTTTAATAGGCCACCTAATGCATATGATCCAAATTCTACTCTCACCTCAAGAGCCATAGTTACATTACATACCAACTTAGTTCAAAGAGAAGATTGGCTAGATTTTAGGGCATATCCACAAGGTCAGTACATGAAATATAATGAGGGGTATTTCAAGCCTTGGTGGCTAAAGAATGGATTATTACTTACTTAACATTAGAATATGATGGCTCCATGCAAGTAGATCCCAATGGAGAGTGAAATAATGAATGAGCAAGATTTATGAACATCCAAATAGAGGACATATTTATCCTAAATAAGAGTACCTCAGTTGAGGCTAGAACAAGGTTAAAATAACTTTGGGATATGCTCAAGATTTGGATAGAAGTAAAAGTAACCCACTCCAAGGCAAGAATGTATGGATGCAAATATGGTAGCCTCTATAAGTCATGCACCTCTTCAAAATCAAAACTTGGGAAAGGTGGGCAAACCTTCATTAACTCAAGCTCAAGGTACTTCATTGCCTCTAAGGATAAAATAAAATTTTAGTGTCTCCCCTTTTAATATTATCAACTCTTTGAAGAACACAAAAATAAGCATATCCCTTTGGGAAGTACTCCATACACCTGGTCAAAAAGAGTTACTCCAAGAGCAGTTATCCCAAATCCATATTTCCTTAAAACTAATGAAGCATATTGGTGTAGCCATCACAAATGTACCAAATCATATTTTTTAACCTTCCAACAAGTTTGAAAAACCCCCACTTTTATATCTCACCCTCATTTTGGGAGATAATTTGGTCCATAATGGCATTGTGGATAATGGGGCAAGCAATGCAATCATGCCTAAACTAGTTGTAGACAAGTTGGGATTGAAGTAAGATCCTTCTAACAAGGTAAGGTTTTATCTTGATGAAAAACCATCCAATTAAATAGGGCTCATCCAAGGTTTAAAAGTGTTCTTTGATGTCTACCCAAGTCTTCCAATTTTACAAGATAGTGGTGGTAGATCTGGTTACACACTTTGCCATTTTCCTATCAAGAGACTTCACTACCAATATAGGAGGGTATGTTTATGATGATTGGTATTTATTTTATTTTTTAATGAGGTATGGAACTAAATTGATAATAATATAATGAGGTATGTAACTAAAGTGATAATAATAACATATCCATTGTCTAAGTTCCACACTAAACCGTATGTGGAAACTAGTTCCAATCGGAATTGCACTATCAATGAGCAAGAGGAACATGCCATTGATGATGGAGAATATTCCCCTATTGAAGGTATTTATGATATATTATTAGATTAATATGGTGCTAATAAATTTAATTATTATCCTTATGCTTTCATTGAAGAGACAGGTCTTGGTACATATATCATTCATGGAGAGGTTGATGAACATCCCAAGGTAAGTCTTGATGTTTCCTTTAAAAAATATGAATGGGGTAACTAATTTATTCATATGGATGATGATGATGATGAGTTTTAAAGTGGAATAGATCATGATAATGAGAAATATGGTACATTTCTACCTACCCAAGGTGAAAAAGTCCATGAGTGTAAAAGTCATGAAGAATATGATGATCTATGGCAATAGTTCCATGCCATAGCTCAAGAGTTTAAAAATTAATTATCCCAACTCTCATTCCTAAATAACATGAGCCTAATAGTAAGGTCATTGGTGGAACTGATGAGCATAAATAATAATGTCAAGCAATTTTCAAGAATGATACAATCTTGGAGGAATACAATAAGGTCAAGATAGAAGTTTGTGTGATTGAAGAGCAGCCTAGGCCTTAATCTGATATTGGGTCACTTGTAGAAATTTTTGGCTAGAAATAAGATAAGTATGATGGTCTTAGACATCAATCTCATCATGTTATAAATGAAGGTGAAGTTGAGAAAGTTTTCATGAATCTCAAGAAGTAGATTGACAAACATCAAACGAGCATGAAGGAGATCAAGTAGGTTGAACTATCAAGCAAACCTCAATAAAAACTAGAAGAGCCTTTCAAATGAGTTTCAAGTGATTCACTTGTAGCTAGTAGAGGTCCCATGTGTTAAGTCCCTTGATCACATTCACAAGAAAATTTTCTTTGAAAAACATCCATCATACGGTGAATTTTTCTCATGGAGTAGTTGTGACTCAAAAAACATTTTGTTTGACCTTGGTTAAAGAAAGAAGAAGTATTTCATCACCTTAAACATGTTTTGAGGTATTTATATAGTAGGTTAGGTGTGTTTTTTATTCTTTTATTTGTGGTTTCCCTAAATTCCTTTTTAATATCATGTGTTTGTTTCTTTTTGTGTTTTTGGTGTGAGTTTAAAGTATTTAAAAGGCATGTTAGTTTCAGATTGTATCATAAGTGTGACTCCATTTACCAATGGAAGGACAAGGCTATCAGTCTATTTAAAATTAAAAGAATGTTACCCCTATGAATTAATGGAATGTTGATCAAATTTTGAACTCAATTAAAAATTGGTCAACCCCTCTAGGTTGAAACTTCATAGGGTTCTCAAAAACTTGGCATGGTCTTAAGTAGTCTTAAAGAGTTATATATTATCATATTTGTTTTTTTCTAAGCATTGTACAAATTTTGGTCTTATGTTCACTTGTATATTATTATGGATATATTACAATGTCTTGATGTTTTCAAACATGGTCAAAGGTTTGGTATGTTTAAATTCACTATAAAAGTTTGTTTAGATGTAATTAAAGTCATATTATCATGCATTGACCTTTTACTATGTTCTATTATTCTAAAATGACATTATTTTGGTCTATTTGTAGGAGTTACATGTACCATTCAAGGAATCAAATGTTTCAAAAATATTACCAACATAAATGATATTGGAATTGGGCTAAATAATGTTTAGAGATGGTTAAAAACTGATAATATCTATAGCTTAATGCTTAAACTAAGTAAAATGATACTTTACATGTACTTTTGGGCACTTGCATGGCCATGAGAGATAATATTTCAGTTATAAATGGTTTTAAAGTGTCTCTTGGTATCCCTCATATCATTTTATATATTTAGACCAAGTTTTATGTCAAAATGACACTTCAAGCATCCTTTCTTCTCCACTATTGCCTTCACAAGCTCAGAAGGGAAAATTTAAAGTGAATCGTATGGCTAGGAGAGAGATTTAGGAGATTAAACTTTGTTAATTATTAGGGGTCTAATAAATATTGAAATTAGTGGCATTAATTTTCATATTTATGTCCATTTATTTATTAACAATCACCAAGAGTGATAGCAGGTCACTATGTCTTATCCATCCAAGAGGGGTTTGTTCTTAAATCTATTTATCCACTTTATAATTCAAAAGAGAAGAATGTTTTTGAGGGATGTTATTAGAGTTAAATTATATCCTTTTCATGTTGGGTTTATTAGTCAACTCATCTCCATTATCTATCTTCACTTGGAGGAAAAGTGTCTTGGTGTATAAGGTCTTTCAGTCAATCCTACCACAAATTTTTTTATCTAAGATATTTATCATTTTTATAGGTTATAAATGATTAAAAATTAATTTAATATCACAAAATTAATAAAAATCATGTACTCTCCCTTTGAATGTGTTTATTTTATGCATTACTCAAGTGTGATGTTCTTTAGGGACATGGTCTATGTTTATACTATCCACTACATGTTTGATTGTCAAAAATGGCTAAAATATCTATGATATATCATAGTATAATATTATAATATAATATATTATTACTATAAGTATTTAAATATGAAGATAAAATTCCAAATACATCCTCTAATAAGAGTCACAACTATTTTATTTCGTATACATGCCTATAGAGATTATAGGGGTAGTTTGAAGATGCCATAATGGTGGATAGAAAAGTATAAGCCATGTAAAGAGGTGAAATTAAATTATAAACATTTTTATAAGTTTTAAAAATATTATTAATATATGAGTGAGCTCATGAGAGAGTCTAAGACAACACATAGACCCTATCTATGGGCTAACTGTACCTACAAGTTTTTACAGATTATAAGGCGAGTTGAAGGTGACATGATTCTTGGTCATAAGCTCTGCATTCTTGTGAGGAGTGACAATAAATTTAAGAGTGTTTTGATAGTTCCAAGAAGTTAAATAATTTAATAAGTGGCTTTGTATCCCTAAACAATCAAATATAGACATACAAGCCCTAAACTAGCAGGTCCTCATTTTGGATCAAATCAACATCACTCTTAAAACAAGAAAAAGACAAATATAAGACTTGACTATAAAGTAAGATGAGATATCTCAAAAACAATATGAAAAAACCTAAGTGTTCTTAAAAATCCAATAAATGTCAAATGGGACTAAGTTCACAGTCAACTAAGTACCTACAAGACTATGTATGAAATGAAGAAGGTAAGAAGTTTGAAAGTGTGAGTAGAAAGATAGAAATTTTTTTAATACAATGATAAATAATATTTTATAATGTATATACACCTTCAATATAATGACATGTTTTAGAGGATTAAGATCAAGACTTTTTTCTCAAACCTTATTCTAACGAGGACCTATAGCCATGCCTTGAAAGGTGTGAGATACAAGTGCATACAGTGAAAGGGGTAGCATATTGAAAAATTTACATTAGTGTTATAGGTTGAGAAACCTTAGTTAGATTATTATTTTATGGAAGGATTTGTAACAAGGTTATAAACCCCTAAGACATAGTCAATACCCTCTTCCAATTCATAGCTACAACCATGTCGAAGGCAACCTTAAACTTGGTAAGTTGTGAAGTCATAAGTGACTTAAGAGAGTAAATTATGAATGGGTTATAGGTTATTATCAACATGAATAAATTATATGATTACAAAGTATTAATTTGGAGACCTAAAATCAATAATGTAGTCAAGACACCCTACTAAGTACCCACAAGCTACAATGAAGGCAAGATTGTTCTAAGCCTAAGTTAGGAACAAAATGCATATGAAGGACTCTAAGGTCTACATAAAATATACTAATAGGTCATAAGGTAATTTTAAGACCAAAATAAACATAAATAAGATTTATCAATATGAGTTCCAAACCCCATACATAGGCAAACGGTAACCTACAAGTCTACTTGCTCTTAAAGAGCTTTTTTTACTTGGTTTAGCAAGGGTAAAGGACTAAGAATAGGTCTAAAAGAATGAAAGTCATTTTTAAATGGTTTTCATAAGGAAATGAACATATTATCTTAACTACTCACACCTGATAATAAAGGTGAAAAGGTCAAAACTCAGTCTAGACCTAATGAACCATATGACACACACAAGTAGATCCACTTAGTCATGAGAGAGATTTAACTCTTGAGGGCCTCAAAATCATGGTTACACTTTGTGAATGGATACAAAGTATGGTTATGAGTGGACCAAGATATCCATGGTCACCTCAAATCCATACAAGCAATAGGATACTCACTGTTAAATTTCTCAGACCTTGCTCACTCTATTAACAAGGGGTAGTCTTGAGACCAAGGGTTTTGTTCTAACCCAAAACATAAGATAGGCATGTCAAACCCTATGGAGGTCCCTTGATGAAATACACAAACATATTTTAGTTCTCAATACACTTTTAAGTTTCACAAACCTTAGTTTTTAACCCAAATTCCCTTAAGGGCTAACAAGGAGGTGACAAACCTTAAACCCTAAGTCTACTGACCAAAGAAACAAATGTATATAGTTGGGTAATAATCACTACCAAATCATATATAATCACAAGGAATTTTTTTTAGAGGTTTTTAAATCTCTCCCAGTAGTGTGATTGATTTTTTAGGCCTAAAACTCAAATTAGACCTCTCTCAAGTTCAAAAATGTTAAGCCTACCACATAAGGAGAAAATTCACACACTCACACCATTTATCACACTTTTCATGAGAATATAAGATAGTTAGAATAGGTATGGGTCATTCAATATGGTTCTAAAAGTAGAATGAGGCCAATTGGTGGTCTGGGCCTTATGAATGATCGTTAAGACCCCAAATAGGTTTTAAACCCTCCTAAAACCATGATAGTGATGAGGTAGAAAAAATGAACCTATAAATAAATTATATTTCCATAGTTAATAATTAAAACTCTTGTATTTTGTTTAGGAATCCAAGGAAATTCTCCACATGTACTTTGTTTGTACTTGTAGTTGTACAGACTATAATAAATTCCCTCTTTTCTATGTTTTTGGTGTTTTGTGAAAGGGAGAATGTCCAAATAATTGAATTGGGTAATTTAATATGTGTCATAACTATTAAATCCCAAAAAGTTTCACATGAGATTTTGGAGGTGGTCAAATAAGGCTCATTTTTAAAGGCAATCTCAAACATGCCTAAAATGAGACTTGGTGGCAAGGTTGTTTCATAGTTCTCATACTTCCATAGCGTCTCAAGAACTCAAAATTGAAATGGAGGTTAGTGTTATACTAGGTAAATTTTATCACACACTTTTGGGTGATTTCACATGTATGGTAGAGGTTTGGAGCATGAAAATAGTGTTCTTAGCAAAGAGGCCTAATTGAGGCCTAATTAAAGAGAGAGAAAGGCATAAAAAATGGACTTCTACTCAAACTCAGAACATGAAAATTGGAATGGATGTTTAAGAATATAATTTTACTATAATATGCCCTTGGTTTTTCTTTAATATCCATACGTTCTCTTACACAAGGAGGTTTATAGGTTCCTTGGAGTATAAAGAAAAGAAGCCTAGTGAAGGATTGAGGAACAAATTAGAGCTTTGGGAGTTGTTACAAGAACCAACATTGTTTTTTCCAAGTTTGATAACATATTTTAATACTACCCATGGAGTTATAGTTACTTGAATAAGATGAACTTGAGTTTTAGGCCACTTGGACCAAGCTAGGCATGGGAAATGAAGAGTTTCAAGACACCTATGCACATGAATGATGAAATGTCAGATCATAGGAGTTTATTAAGGCAATATAGGTGTCCAATGATATGTCTAAGATCATTTAATATCAAATTCATGATGGATAAGTCCACTTGTCACTCTTCTTATGCAAGGAAGGGTAGTTTTCAAGAAGCTAATCAATGTTTCAAGCTACATTCTAACTCCTATGCCACATGGAGGGTTAGAGTCTATTAAATAATGAGACACTTATATTTTGATATCTATTCATGACTATTCCATAACTTCTTTCCTTGTTGTAACTCACCAAGACACTTGTCAATCATTTTCTACTACCATCCTCTCTCTCTTTTCACACTTTTATATATAAACAACCATTTTTTGCTTTGTAATCAATGCACATATAGTATTGAGAAGCCTTGATAGTTTGAGTATTATGTTTTTACTTTTAATAAAATATTTTAATTTGGTTTTGAATTCTCAACTTCTTATCTAAGTTTTTGAATCCTATCCTTGTGTTCACCTTACTCTTTCATATTTTATGCAAGTAGTTTTCCCTCTCATAGGTCAAATGAAGTGTATTTAAATTTATTTAATGTATTTAAGTGTAAGTATGAGTAATAGTGTCTACAATCATACCTATTATTCATCAACCTTTATAAATGCATTACATCTTGCCTCCTGTTGAAATACTTATGTTAGAGAAACGTTAGATATTGAGATCAATTTTTTGAATCACCATTCATAGTGAAAGTTCATGTTAGTCTTGTGGAATTTAAATTGGGTGCATAATCTCATTATGTTATTTTTATTTCATGTTTAACTTTAATTTTTAATCCCAACAAGTTAGCAACATAGGTCACTATGTCCTATCCATCCAAAAGGGGTTTGTTCTTGCATCTATTTCTCCACTTTAGAATTTGATGGAGAAGAATGGTTTTGAGGGATGTTTTTAGAGTTAAAGTAGATCATTTTTCATGGTTTTTTTATCACCCAAATCATCTCCATGAACTATCTTCACTTCGAGGAAAAGTGTCTTGATGTACAAGGTGTTTCAATCAATCCTAGTGCAATTTTGTTTTATCTTAGATATTTATCATCTTCAGGGGTTATAAATGTTTCACCATTAATGTCAGATTACTTAACTTCATAAAACACATGTAATCTCCCTTGGAATGAACTTTTTGAATCCATTATTCAAGTGTGATGCTCTTTCGGGACATGGTATGTGTCTATGTTATCCACTACATGTTTCATTATCAAAATTGGCTCAAATATCTATGATATATCATAGTATGATATTATCAAATAATTTTTCATAATTTTAAGAATATAAATATGAATATAATATTCAAAATACACCCTCAAATGAGAGTCACAAGTGTTTTATTCCATATACATACATGTTTAGATTGTAGGGTTAGTTTGAAGATGTCATAATGGTGGATAATAAAGTATAAACCATGGAGAGAGGTTAAATTGAATTATAAACATTTGTATAAGTTTGAAATATATTATTAGGGCATGAATAAGATCATGAGATACTCTAAGACAACACACAAACCCTATGTATGGGCTGACTATACATACAAGTTTTTAAAAATTGTAAGGTGAGTTAAGGGTGAAATTATGCTTGGTCGTAAGATTCATGGTCGTAGAGGAGTGACAAGGAATTTAGGAGAAATTTTAAAGTTATAATTTAAATAATTCAAGAAAGTTGCTTTATAGACCTAAAAAATCAAATAAAGACCTACAAGTCCTAAGATTGTAGGTCCTCATTTTGGATCAAATCAACATCACTCTTCAAAAAAGAACAAGACAAATAGAAGACTTGACTAAAAGTTTATATGACACAACTCACAAAAAAGATGAAAACACCTAAGTGTTCTTGAAAAAACATGAAGGTTAAATGGGACTCAGTTGATAGTCAATTAAGCACCTATATGACTACGTATAGAATGAAAAAGGTAAGAAGATTGAAAGTGTGAGTAAGAAAATTAAAAAAAAATTAGATATTGATAAATAATATTCTATAAGGTTTATATACATTCAATATCATGGTAGGGTTAGAGAGGATTAAGATCAAAACTTTATGCTCAAACCTTCTTCTAATGGGTACCTACAACCATGCCTTGAAAAGTGTGAGTTAAAAATGCATATAGTGAAAAGGTAGCATCTTGAAAATGTTGCATTAGTGTGATAGGTTGATAAATCTTAGTGAGATAAAAAATTTACCCGAAGATTTTCAACATGTTTATATACCCCTAAGACATAGTTGATACCCTCTTTCAATTGACACCTACAACCATGTGGAAGGCAACCTTAAACCTTGTAAGTTGTGAAGTCATAAGTGAATTAAGAGAGTAAATTATGTATGGGTTATATTTTCTTATCAATAGGAAACAAATTATCTGATGACAAATTCTAAATGTGTATCCATATAAACAAGAGTGCAGTCAAGACACCCTACTAATCACCCATAGGCTACAATGAGGGCAAGTTGGTTGTAAGTCTAAGTGAGGAATAAAATGCACATGAATGTCTCTAAGGTCTACCTCATATATAATAATATGTCATAAGGTAATTTTTATACCATATTAAAAATGAATAAGCTTTATGAATCTGAGTTCCAAAACCCATACATAGTCAAAAGGTAACCCTTAGGTCTATCTACTCTTCAAGAGTGTTTTTTTGCTTGGTTTGAAAATGGTAAAGGATTGAGAATAGGTATTAAATAATGAAGGTAATTTGAAAATATTTTTATCAAAGGAAATAAACATATTATTTTAATTACTTACACTTGATAATAAAGTTGAAAATGTCAAAACTCAATGTAGACCTAATGAAGCATAGGACAAACACAAGTAGATCCAGCCAACCATGAGAGAGATTGAAGTTTTAAGGCCCTCATAGTCATTATTGCACTTTTTGAAATTATGTAATGGATGTTTATGAGTGGATAAATATTTTCATGGTCACCTAAAATCGATACAAGTAGTATGCATACTCATTGTTTTGTCTCAAACCTTGCTCACTCCACTAGCAAGGGGCAGTCTTGAGACCAAGGGGTCTATCTGAACCAAAAACCTAAGATATGCATTCATAACCCCATGGAGGGCCCTTGAGTATATAAATAAACATATATGATGTATAAATACACTTGTAATGTGTACAAACCTTAGTTTTGAATCTAAATGCTCATGAGAGCTAGCAAGGAGGTGGCAAACCTTAAACCGCAAGTCCCCTAACTAGTGCACCAAATGTATGAAGTGAGGTAATAATCACTACCAAATTATATATAATCTTGAGGAATTTTTTTTTAATTTGTGTGAATATCTATCAATAGTGGGATTGATTTTTTAGGGCTAAAACTCAAATTAGACCTCTCTCGAGTTTAAGAAAGCTAAGTGTACCACCTGAAGAGAAACTTCACACATTTGCACCATATCTCACACTTTTCATGGAAATTTGAGCTAGTAGTAATAGGTAGGAGGTTCATTCAATAAGGTTATAAAATTGGAATGAGCCAAATTATTGGCCTATGATATATGAATTTAATTGGAATTTGAAAGTTATGATTTAGTGACAAGGAATTTAGGAGCAATTTGAAAGTTATATTTTAAATAATTCAAGAAAGTTGCTTTGTAGACCTAAAAAATCAAATAAAGACCTACAAGTCCTAAGATTGTAGGTCCTCATTTTGGATCAAATCAACATCACTCTTCAAAAAATAAAAAGACAAATAGAAGACTTGACTAAAAGGTTATATGACACAACTCACAAACAAGATGAAAACACCTAAGTGTTCTTGAAAAAACATGAAGGTTAAATGGGACTCAATTGATAGTCAATTAAGCACCTATATGACTGTGTATAAAATGAAAAAGGTAAGAAGATTAAAAAAAATTAGATATTGATAAATAATATTCTATAAGGTTTATATACATTCAATATCAACCATGGTAGATAATAAAAAAAGTACCTACAACCTAATTGTGAACCCAAATTATTGGCCTATAATAAAAAATATTTGATGCAATTTGAAAGTTATAATTTAAATAATTCAAGAAAGTTGCTTTGTAGACCTAAAAAATCAAATAAAGACCTACAGGTCCTAAGATTGTAGGTCCTCATTTTGGCTCAAATCAACATCACTCTTCAAAAAGGAACAAGACAAATAGAAGACTTGAATAAAAGGTTATATGACACAACTCACAAACAAGATGAAAACACCTAAGTGTTCTTGAAAAAACATGAAGGTTAAATGGGACTCAGTTGATAGTCAATTAAGCACCTATATGACTGTGTATAGAATGAAAAAGGTAAGAAGATTGAAAGTGTGAGTAAGAAGATTAAAAAAAATTAGATATTGATAAATAATATTCTATAAGGTTTATATACATTCAATATCATGGTAGGGTTGGAGAGGATTAAGATCAAAACTTTATGCTCAAACCTTCTTCTAATGGGTACCTACAACCATGCCTTGAAAAGTGTGAGTTAAAAATGCATATAGTGAAAAGGTAGCATCTTGAAAATGTTGCATTAGTGTAATAGGTTGATAAATATTAGTGAGATAAATTTTACCCAAAGATTTTCAACATGTTTATACCCCTAAGACATAGTTGATACCCTCTTTCAATTGACACCTACAACCATGTGGAAGGCAACCTTAAACCTTGTAAGTTGTGAAGTCATAAGTGACTTAAGCGAGTAAATTATGTATGGGTTATATTTTATTATCAATAAGAAACAAATTATCTGATGACAAATTCTAAATGTGTATCCCTATAAGCAAGAGTGCAGTTAAGACACCCTACTAATCACCCATAGGCTACAATGAGGACAAGTTGGTTGTAAGTCTAAGTGAGGAACAAAATGCATATGAAAGTCTCTAAGGTCTACCTCATATATAATAGTATGTCATAAGGTAATTTTTATACCAAATTAAACATGAATAAGATTGATGAATTTGAGTTCCAAAACCCATACATAGTCAAAAGGTAACCCTTAGGTCTATCTACTCTTCATTAGTGTTTTTTCGCTTGGTTTGAAAATGGTAAAGGATTGAGAATAGGTATTAAATAATGAAGGTAATTTGAAAATATTTTTATTAAGGAAATAAACATATTATTTTAAATACTTACACTTGATAATAAAGTTGAAAATGTCAAAACTCAATCTAGACCTAATGAAGCATAGGGACAAACACAAGTAGATCCAGCCAACCATGGGAGAGATTGAAGTTTTAAGGCTCTCATAGTCATGATTTCACTTTTTGAAATTATGTAAGGGATGTTTATGAGTGGATAAATATTTTCATGGTCACCTAAAATCCATACAAGCAGTATGCATACTCATTGTTTTGTCTCAAACCTTGCTCACTCCACTAGCAAGGGGTAGTCTTGAGACGAAGGGGTCTATCTGAACCAAAAACCTAAGATAGGCATTTATAACCCCATGGAGGGCCCTTGAGTATATAAATAAACATATATGATGTATAAATACACTTTAAATGTGTACAAACCTTAGTTTTGAATCTAAATGCTCATGAGAGCTAGCAAGGAGGTGGCAAACCTTAAACCCCAAGTCCCCTAACTAGTGCACCAAATGTATGAAGTGAGGTAATAATCACTACCAAATTATATATAATCTTGGGGATTTTTTTTTTTTTTTAATTTGTGTGGATATCTATCAATAGTGGGATTGATTTTTTAGGGCTAAAACTCAAATTAGACCTCTCTCGAGTTTAAGAAAGCTAAGTGTACCACCTGAAGAGCAACTTCACACATTTGCACCATATCTCACACTTTTCATGGAAATTTGAGCTAGTCGTAATAGGTAGGAGGTTCATTCAATAAGGTTATAAAATTGGAATGAGCCAAATTATTGGCCTATGATATATGAATGATCATTAAGACCCTAAATAGGTCTTAAACCCTCCTAGAACCATGATAGTGACCAAGAAGAATAAATGGACCTATAAAGCACATCTAATTCCATAATTAACTCCTAATTTTTTTAATACTCGAAGGAGGTTATCCACATTTACTTTATATGTACTTCTAATTGTATGGACTACAATAAATTCCCTATTTTGCATCTTTTTTGGATTTTTACAGGTATCTTGAGAAAGGGAGAGATTAAAAATCATTAGATGAGGTCATTTGGGATGTTTAATACATATTGAATCCAAAAATTGTTTACACATATTTTTTTAGGTGTTCAAACAAGGCTTGTTTTCCCTTGTAGTCTCAAACAAGTCTAAAATATGACTAGGTGGCAAGGTCATTTCATGGTTCTCATACTTCCATAGTGTCTTCTGACCTAAAAAATGATATGGAGGTTGATGATATAATAATAAAATTTAATAACATGATGTTGGGTGATTTCAAATGTGTGAGAGAGATCTAGATCAATAAAATAGGGTTCTAAGAAAAGAGGCCTAATTAAAGAGAAAGAAAGTTAGAAAAATGGACTTCTACTCAAAGTCAGAACACTTGACATGGAGATGTATAGAAATAATGGGTCATATAATATGTCATTGTTTTATAATTATCATCTTTACATTATCCTACATAAGGAGGTCTATAGGTTTTTAGGGCTACAAGGAAAATAAGCCTAGTGAGGGCTTGTGGAGAAAATTGGATCCTTGGGAGTAGTTCTAGGAACCAAAATGGTTTTTAAAGGTTTAATAATATATTTTAAGACCATACATGGAGATATAATGACTTGAAGAATATGAACTTGAGTTTTGGGCCACTTGGACCAAGCTAAACATGGAAAATGAAGAGTTTCAAGATACATATGCATATGAATGATGAAATGCCTAACCAGAGGAGTTTATTAAGGCATGATAGGTGTCTAATGAGTTGTCTAAGATTATTTAATGGTTAATTAATGATGTAAAATTCCATTTTTAACTCTTATTATGCAAGGAAGGGTCATTTTTAAGAAGATAGTTAAGGTGTCAAGCCAAATTCTAACTCTTATGCCATATGGAGGGTTGGAGAATCTTCGAGAGTTAGACACATGGATTTGGAGTTTTTTCATGACTATTACATAAACCTATTTCTTGTTTTAACTCATTAATACAGTTTTCAATCCTCTTCTACTACCCCCCTCTCTCTTCACACTTCTCCATATAAGTATCCACTTTTATATTTGTAATCAATACACATCTGGTATGGCAAAGCCCTGCTAGTTTCAGTACTATTTTTTGCCTTTGAATAAAACATTTAAAGATTGTTTTGAATTTTAAATTTTTTGTCTAAGTGTGTTAATTATTGTATAGTTGATTGAAAAATGATAATCACCTATCCTTATGTTCACCTTACTCTTTCATGTTTTATAGAATTAGTCTACCCTCTAACAAGTCACATGAATTTTAGTTAATTTTATTATATTTATCTAAGTGTATATAAGAGTAATAGTGTCTACTTTAGATATGGAATACAAATATAGTTAGATCAAGCATTAGTCAAGAAAACTCAATAAAATGCTTAAAAACATAACTAGCTAAGCCAACTCTTTTGATAGGGTTCAGAAAATGACATTTAAGAGCTAATGAAAGAAAACACATATGCAATACCTTCCCAATAGCATCCCATCACCCAAATTCAGCTCAAAACATGATTTCCCCTTGATTTGGTGTTGAATTCATCATCAACAATACAAGCCCAAGTTCCTCCATCATGATATTGGAATCAAGGTTTTGCCTATCTTGAAGCTATCCTATTAAAAATTAAGCATAATAACACTAACACAAATGGCTTATGGAGATAATTTTGCATAATAGATTTACACAAATGAAGTTTAAATATGGTGGTCTTGGCCCTCCTATTTATAGATTTTTGAGATCAATCAGAATGAACCATGACCATCCATCTTGAGATAAACATGTGTGGCCATAAATTAATCTATTTTTTTTATAACTAATCGATAAATAACCTCATAAATATTTAGAAGGAATGGGCATTAAAGAGGCATGGGAGGCCTCAAAATTGATATTTGTTGCATTTATGGCTTATGGATGCCACCCCACAAATGATGTCATTTGATTATATAGATATTTCAAATCAATTTCCAATTAAAATATATTCAATAATTTCCATGTATTATCCACTCAAGCTCCTGATTTGGATTAATTTGCATAAGTGAGATTAATCACATTTTATGTAATTATTTTGAAATTTGTTACACATTATTAATCAAACTGGTCAAAATGTCATATTACTAGATCATAATTTGACTAGAGTAGAATTAGAAGATGACATCAGTTACATATGCATAATATCCCATTTAAGACATTGTGGATGCAAAATAACACATGCATATGTTGTGTGCCTCTGAATTAGAAAATTTTAGTGATCTAGGATGTCAAATTACATTTTAGTCATTTTCACTCAAAATGATTTGAGAAAATTCAATAATCACATAAAATGCATTTCCCCATTTAGGGATACATTAACCTAAATTAGTACTTGTATACGACAAGCTCAAACCATTTAACATGTTTAAGTGATTTTGGCCCAAATTTTACATTTTACCAAATTTTGAGCAAGATTGATAGTTTCAACACAATGGTGTTAGGAAATGGATGTCTACATTTTTAACCTATTTGAGAAGGCATAACGAGACATTTAGGTGAAACAGTGTCTTTTTAAATAAAAGAGTTATCAAGAACAAGTTGGAAGGAAATGACCTATGATACCCCCTTAAGAAGGCATACAAGGATGAAAGAGAATGATGAACTCTTGAAAAGAGACAGAAAGAGAAAAATTAACCTATGGGAAAAATTAAATCTAGATGAGATAATGTTTGTATGCTTTGATTCTCAATGATCAAAATATAATTAGAATATAATGGGCCCCAAGAACTAGGGGAAGGGGAAGGATACAATCTAAAAATATAAGTGACGCATTGTGATACTGGTAGAATGAGGGTAAAAGTCTATAGAACTTGGAATTATAAGAAACATAAGAACATTTATCTAGAGAAAGGAAATAATATTGTGCTTTAGTAGAGTAAATTTGATTAGTTGATAAAATAGTTTTGCCCTAGTAGGGTTGATTTTTATCACTGATAATTATTATACCCCAGTAGGGTTGATTTGACTTAGTGGTTTATCTAAATATTGTGCCTCATTAGGAAAAAATAGCTAGCATAGCTCAAGGATAGAACCTATTACATATATTAAATATGAGTGGGAATAAACATAGAGGTGAAGGTCTAATGACTGAAATAGTCATAATAAACCAAACATATGAGAATGCACAAAGCGATAAAAGAGATGAACATAAGAAAAAGGTGGATGAGCTGACCTAAGATACGTCCTATATCCAAGTGTTGTCTACATAGTCCAAATGGACCTCAAGCCAATGTAGTTCACCCAAATGTGAGAAAAAATGTAATGATTAATGAATAATAAAAGAAAGATAGACCACTATTTGAGTAGACTCATAATGTATGCCAAGAGATGCATGTCTTGCATAGAGTCAAGTGCGAGATAAGCCATTTGTAACTAGTTTAATTGTTACACTAAGAGTTGATCTTCAAAGCTACATTGACTTGAAAACTTGGATCCAAAGCACTTAGTGCTTTCTATATCAAACTGAAATTATGCATCATAAGTATGAGTGACCTATGATGACATTGAATTTTAATTATGATGAACTAGTTCAAATGTGAATATTTATAACTAAGGCTAATGATAAGAACTATCAATACCAAAGTTAAAACTATTTACATTTAAACAAAAAATAAAGAAAAAGAAAACATAAATGAACCTAACCTAAAATCAAGATACTAACAATTTGGATTGAATAAGGAAGAAGAATATGTAAAAGCAAAGGCAAGAACACCTTAATAAATAACATGAATCTAGATATAAATAATCAAGATCTATGTGTACTATCAAGATTTACTTATAAAAACAAAATAAATAACAAGACCACATAGTAAAATAAAATACCAAGAAAAAATAAGACAAAATAAAAATAAGATAAGGAAGAAATAAAGAGACAAGAAAACACAACAAAATACCAATAAAAATCAAATAAACACATGTAAAGAAGTAGTAAGTCACAATGTTAGTATGGTTTGAAAATAATTGATCGCACATGCGTAGTAGAGGCATTAATTTATACAACATAATAAAAATAACAAGGACACAAAAATTCCCCAAAGTGATAGGGAAACAACACAGAAGAAATATAGGGGAAAAGAAGAAAAGGAAGGGGTGGCTGAGTTGACTCTAGATGTACAATACAAGAGGATGTTGATTACATAATTATATACATGTGATATCAAACATGAAATTTAGGAAAAATGTATTTCTCCTAGGAAATTGGATAGAATATAAGTGATGATAAGAAAACGTGATTCATGTTATAAAGGAAATAAGGAAAATTGAGCTTGCAAAATGATAAGAGTGTAAGACTCATAGCATAAACAAAAGTAGAAGACAATGTTTTTGTGGGATTTGTTGATCAATTTATATTGTTTTTATGTTTTTTGGATAATCAACATAAATGAAATATTAAAAAAATGCCTAGGGAACTACCTAGCTAAGGAGATGCATGTCCACAGGTAAAAGTTCAAACAATAACTGAACTAACTGAAATGGAGATCATGAATATAAATAATGGAACAAGGAGTTAACTAATCAAGGAGATGCATGTCCAAGAATAGAAGTTAAAATAACAACTAAATTCATTTTTAACAACCCATTATCATAAATCAATGAGAGCAAGGTCTTGTTAATGCAACAATGACTACCAAATAGTAGTAAAATAATAAAATAGTATGCATCATGAGATAACTCTAAAGAACCATTCAATAGGCAAAAGTCCTAACATAAAGATATATCTATGTTCACTTGTCTATATAAGAAGCTACAAAATATTATCCATGTTGAACTATTTTGTAAAACTGGCATTGAGTGTGTTCATAATGCCTATGATTCATATTTAGGATAATAATTGGTAAAGAGATAAAATATGTCTAGATTATGATGGCCCAAGGCATGAAAAGAATGTGGTTCTAAATAGAATGGTCCATAATGAATATGGTTAGAAGAGGATAGTCCAAGGTAGGATAAAATGAGTCAATAAGGAATATAAACAAGCCAAAGTGCCAACAGTCCAAATCTTCCAACTATCTAGAGTTGTAAAATAATATTACTCTTGAAAGAACAGTCCAGGATAGGTCAAAATGAATATGGTCCAAGATAGGATGGTCTAGGATATAATGGTAGGATAAAATAACTTCATCATAATTTATCCCCAAGTAAGGGGTCTTGTAGACAATGGTTCAAAATCTATCAGGCATAGAACCACTTGAGATGCACAATGTTCATGGGATTTGAAAGTTATTCACCATCTAGAGTAACCAATCGTTATGCCTCTAATCCATAATTTGTTATGATAACACAGGGTCCAAGCCAATTGGGTTTTAACTTACCCTTTTTATTATGTTCAACAATTTTGTTCTTTTGGTTCTCTTTTAATAAAAAATCACCAATCTCAAACTCCTAAGGGAGAATGCACTTGTTGTAAATTCTCTATAATCTATTATAATAGGCCTACAAGGTTTTTATAGAAACCAAATGCTTTCCATCAAGGAGTTCTAGTTATTTCAACTTGGAGACTCTATAATCTTTATCATCTTCAATTTTCTCCAAAGATACTCATAATTAAGGTAGCTCAATCTCAATCAGGATAATCGATGTTGTGTCATAAAAAAGGGAGTATGGAGTGGATCCTATAGGGGTTTAATGACTTGTATGATAAGACAAAAGGGAAAGAAAAATTTACAAGTGCTAATTATGGCCAACATCATTGAATATCTTCTTCAATATGGTGACAATGGTTTTATTTGATGCTTTGGCTTATTCATTGCCTTGCACATTATATGGTGTCAATTTATTGTTCTTAAATTTTAATTTTTCACAAAGTTATTTAACATCTCTATTTAGAAATGATTTTTCATTATTGAATACAATTCAAGCTAGGATGCCATATCAATAGATGATATGGTAATGTATAAACATGGAAATATACCTACCGGTGACATAAGTTAGAGAAATGGCCTCAATCCCCTTAATTAAATCTTAGTAGAAGTGAGAATATGTTTATGACCATCTAAATATGTTGGGTTTATTTTCCTAATGAGATCAAGGCCCAAGTAGAAAATGGCCATGGTGTAGTGATTGACTATAATGGTAAGGAAGGTGCATGTATCAAATTCCCATGTTAACAAGTAACATACTTCCTTAAATAATTACAAGCATCTATCTCTATTTTAGGACAATATTAACTTTTTTTGAAGATATTTTTAGGTAAGACTACACCATTGGTGTGGGCCCCACATATTCCTTCATGAACCTCCTTAGGCTCTAGCTTGGATTCTCCCGAAGATAAATAATGAAGTAACATTCCATCATAACCTTTGTGATAAATCATGTTTCTAAAGAGGGTATAATAGGATATGCAGTGAAGGAAACATTTCTAATGATTATTGGAAAGGTCAGGTGAAAAAATGTGAAGATGGTAATAATTATAAAAGTCTTCAAACCAAGGCAGTTCAGGTCGGGGATTGGGATTGGCAATGGTACATACCCATTCTGAATCTAGTAAGGCATTAACAAGATATAAAAGGTTCTCAATGATAAATTGATACTCTTTAGCACTACTATCAATTGTATCATAGACCTAAAGGTTGCCATTACATTGGTAGATCTTTTTTTGTCCCTTTGTACTTATTCAAACTATAGAGATTTAAAATCAGATTTGAGATTATGCATAATCTATTTGTAGGGTATAAGCTTATCATCTCTAGTTTGATACTGATTAGTGATTTGATTGATAATTAACTAATAATCACCATACACCATTAAGTGTATGATATTCCACTGCACTTCAAGATGAAGTCTTACAACAAGTGATTGATACTAGACCATATTGTTGTTACAATGAAAATCAACATGGAACACTTTGAGAATCAAATCTCCTTATGGTTTAATCAATAATATGCCATCTCTAGATCTATGATAAGTTAAGGAACCATAAAAATATAGTTTTCATTATTTAGTTCATGCTGCACTTCTTCCATTATCATGATAGATTCATCTAGAAAGTCAAATTTAAGTGGTTGAGTGTCGTTAATAAGGGCCTTTACAAGTTGATCAGTAATAACGTGCCCCTTAATAGATTTTTGATTTTGATACTCAACATCAAACTCACTTAAGATCATGACCCATTTGGCCATGCATCCTATGATAGCTACTTTGGACAATAAAAATTTAAGAGAATCCACCTTAGAAATAATAATGATTTTGTTGTTAAACATATAATGTCATAACTTTTGGGATGCAAACACCATATCTAAACACACCTTCTCAATAGGGCTATAATTGTGTTCATAAGACACTAATGTGTAGCTTAAATAATAAATTGCATGTTATTTACCTTAATCATTATGTTGGGCCAAAAGTGCCCCCAGTGCATCTTTAGTTGATGAAATGTAAAGAAGTAATGGTTGTTTAGGTGTTCACAGTCTCAAAACTAGAAGGCTAGTTAAATATGTTATGAGATTCACAAATTATAATTAACACACCTGGTCCCATTGAAATTTGACCCATTTCTTTAAGAGATGTGTAAGTAGGTGGCACTTATCTGCCAGTTGTGAAATGAACCTACAAATAGATTTAATCTTCCCTTGTAGGCTTTAGATTTTTTTAAGACTCGAAGGTGGAGGCATTTCAATAATGGCCTTAACCTTAGCAGGGTCGACTTCAATCCCTCTTTATGATACAATAAACCATATCAATTATCTTGAAATAACTCCAAAGACACACTTTTTATGATTCAGAAGGACCCTGTACTCATGAAGTCTCTAAAATATTCTTTGTAAAACATCAAGATGTATAAAATGTGTTATTTATTTAGCTAGGATGTCATCATCATAGTCCTTAATAATATCATCTATCATGTTATGGACTATGACAGTCATAGCACATTGATAAGTGGATCTAGCATTCTTCAAGCCAAATGGCATGACTTGATAACAAAATGTTCCCCACATGGTGGTGAATGTAGTCTTGTGTTGATCTTACCAGGCTATCTTGATTTGATTATATCTATAAAATTCATCAATGAGGGACAAAATATCATACCCAGTTGTAGAATAAAAAGTCATGTTAATATTGGGCCAAGGAAAATCATCTTTGGGGAATGCTTTATTGATATCTCTAAAATTAATACAAAGATGTATACCCTATGGCTTTTTACTGACTAGAACTATGTTTGATATCCATTCAAAATAGTGTAGTGGTCTAATGAAGCCTACTCCTAATAATTTCTCTAGTCTAGCTTTTACAAATAGAGTGAAGCATGGATGCATCTTTATTAATTTATATTTAAATGGGTTGGGATTTGGATGAACAACAGGTTGATGCAAAACCAAGTGAGGGTCTAATCTAGAGATCAAAATATGCCCATGCAAAAGTATCAATAAAATTATAATGTGATTTCACTCCTAATCAGTGAGAGAAGCTCCAAGGTAAATAATTTTGGGATCATCATATGTTCCCAATTTCACTTCAACAATGTTTTCTTTAAGGAGTGTAGAACCATCTTCAATAATAGTAGGCAATATGTGATCATGATCAATTTATTTTGATACAGTTTATTGTTGTTCCTCCCAAAGCTATGCATAATGTGATGAATCTAAGTCTATCCATTCAGGTAATATCCAACTACCATAAACCTTAGGAAATTCAAAAGAAAGATGCTCAATGACTTATTGTTCTAAAGTGATGTTAATACTGGCTATAGATTTAGGACTTGATAGACCTTATGCATCCTTTGGGGATGAGGAAAATTTCCTATCTGAGAACACCTAAAATAGCTTTCACTTAAGGGCATGTCTTTTTATTTACTTTTTACCTGACCAACAAGTTTCTCAAAGAGGTTTTCACCCAAAGATATTGATGTTTTATCTTTGTTATGACCAAGATATTTTGTCTGCTCTCCAAAGTAGGAAGAAGGATCTAAATAATAATAAAATCCTTGTTTATGATCACTATTGGGAAATCCATCTCTAAGGCCCATATAATCTATAATTTATTCTTCATTCTAGAATTCATCAAGGTGTATGAGTGAGATTTACTAGTCCTAATCAATGATTTTGACATGGAAAAGGTATAGGGAATAATGGAGTGCTATTGTCATAATTGCATTGGAATAAAATAAACATGTGTCAACAAGTTCATTGAAAAGGCTATAATTAGATGCTACATAACAACCAAGAGTATCATCATTAGTCAATTTAGATGAATTACTATCAAAATTCATGAGGTCACCCCAAGGTGGTATAAATATGAGACCATTATTCAAATTAGGTATACTAGCTGATAAAGATTTTAGGATTCCTTATATTCATGGGCCAAGGCCTTTTCTTATATAATCAAAATCATCCATGATCTGATTAGGGATAGGATATTTTGGATTCTAAAAACCATCAATAACTTTTCTATAATATAAATCATCTCCTTCAGTGAAATCCTCTTGATCTTGTTTTGGTGATGTAGTAGGTACAAATACCATAGGTGGCTTCTTTGTTTCTCTCTTCTATTTCTAGGTCATATTGGGTCTATTAGGTCTTTTATAAGGTTTGGGTTTACCAATTTTTTTAGGAGACTTCAACAATTTAAAAACACGGAAGGCATCCTTAAGACGTTACATATAAATTCTCACGTCTTCTATAATAACCTATTTTTCAAGAATTGTAAGAAATGGATCAACCAAAGTGGAATCAAGGTCACTAGGGTTTATATAAATGGTTTTTTGTGGATGTGAAACTATATCCTTATTCTTCTTTGCAATTAATTTAGAACTAGGATAATAGTTATAGTTATGAAATTCAACCTCTAAATGTTTACAATATTGATAAGGTTGTAGATTGATAGGAATGGTGAAATCAAACCCATCATGAGGAAGCTTAAGGCACTGATGCAAGGTGGATGGAATGGAATGTACTTCATGGATACAAGGATGAGTATGTTATAAGGCAACTCAATGTTCATAATATATAGCAATATGGGATGGGACATTGACCCAATAACGATTGACAAATAAGTAGTACCAAAAGATTCTCTTTAGGCATTATTGTAATCCTTTATGGTGACCATCTCTGGTTGAATGTCCTATGTAGTGTATCCTAATATCTATACCAATTTAAGAGACACTATGTTCAGACTTGAACCATTGCCTATAAAAACCCACTTGATCTTATGGTTTTCAATGATGACCTCAATATACAAGGGGTTATTATGGATCAGACTAATAGTAGACATGTCTTTTTGATCAAATATAACCTATCAAAATGAAGATAGATGTCTCATAAGTATTTAGAATTGTTTAGGATTAATATCTTGGGGAAAAGTGTATTTTTTTAAAAAGTCATTCAAAATAGTTCTATGGACTTCATACATATGCAAGAGATCTAGAATAGATATTTGTGTAGGGGTTTTACTTAGTTGGTCTTATAGATTATAAGGCTTTTCAATTTCAAGACAAAATGGTTTAACCTTAGCTGGTATAGTGTTCATATTTAGATCCAAAGTGATAATGTTCACATTAGGTTTAGTGGTATAAGAGGGAAAATTATCCTAAAGATTAACTTTCAAGCATGTAGTTATGATTTCACAATCTAGAGGTGGCAAGGAGCCATTATAATTAGAAGATAAAGGCAAAGGGCCCTAGAGAGTGACTCATTGGTGTCTAGTTGCATTAGAGAAATTTAGAGTTGGTGAGGAGCCATTATAATTAGAGTAAGGATGAGATCCAAAAATAGTAACCCATGTAAATAGAGGCACAATAGATGGCATGCACTCGATATGGTGTTACTTGAGGGAGAGGGCATTGACATTATAATAATCAGTCTAATACTGTGAGGAGTACAAGATGGTTTATAGGATTTAATAGTGATAGTGGAAATGTGGTTTTTAGAAATTCATCCAAAATTATTATTATAATCATAAGGCATGTCGTTGTAACCCATGTTATTATCATGGGTATTGTGATCCTGATTATGATCATGATGATTACGATTATGACCTTAATTTTGATTTTACCTCTAATTCTATCCTTGATTTTGATTATTACTTAGAAGTTGTTGATTATGTTGAGGAAAGGAATCTTTGTAGATTCCCATATCTTGATTAGTATTTTGTGGAGTAAGTTTTATTTCCATTTCGTTCCTCTCGATCAAATATTCAATAAGGTATCATAACTGAACACTATGATAAGCACTATGACCAAAAACATGATGAAATTTGCAAATTTTTTTGCCTGATACCAATCATATTTGGCTAATCCTTAGGAAATGGCCTTGGTATATGCCATATAATCACATTAACTCTTATGAGATTGTGGAACACTACTTGAATTGGATCTTCTAGTTTGATGAAGAATTTAAAATTGTTATTGAATACCCTTTGAAGAGGGACTCTTTTCAAAGTGTTTGGTGGATTAGGGAGAGCTAATTTCACATTTGGAGTTAGTGGAGCCTGCACCATTAGTATATGTCTTACTTTAGTTACTCCATTTTTAACCATGTTCTTATTCTTGTTAAAGTCAGGTTTTTTTATCATAATAGTTTGACTAGGAGATTGGTTCTGATTTGACATTTGACCCTATGAATAAATCTTGACAAGTCATTGGGTGATAATCACCTTTTGAATATGCACACCATTGTCTATAAATTATTCAAATGTGTTTGTGCAAGCAATCCATAGCTTGTGTGTCACCTCAAAGTGTAGGTTCTATGTAAAAATGTTAGCCAACTATTTGTCTAGCAAATTATGTTGAATGTGCCCAGCTAATGATCTCCACCACTGTAGATATGTTGTGAAGCTTTCTCCATCTTGATATTTAGGTTTTCATAAGTCAAAAATGGTTAATTCATGTTCAAAATTGTAAGAGATATGGTTAACTAACTTAACAGATAGATCATTCCAATCCATAATTTATCCCTTGGCTACTTAAGAATCTAGTCTAAAACATATCCTACTAAACTTTTTAGAAACAAGAAAATCAAATAAATGCTATTGTAAGCAACCTCTTAGCATAATAGAAAAAATTCCTAAATGTGTTCATGAGGGTCACCCTTACCTTTGTATTTGACAAATTTAGGTGCCTTAAAATGAGGTGGAAAGAAGACTTAGAGTATAATCAAGTCAAATAGATATGGACATATCTCATCAAATTTTTACTTCTTGATTTTGTTTCTTGTCTCCAATCATGACACAATTTCTTTCATTGAGTTCCACTCTTGCATGTTTAGTGCATTGGTGGGTGGAATATAATTTTTTTGGGGTGGTATGTGCCCCTATTATATGGATTTATTAGGAATATACACCCTATAATTTATGACTTTGTATTGATTTGCTCTTTGAGTCAAGTAAGTGAGATGCTAATTCCTGGGTTGATTAACATACCCTAAAATTTGTTATCTTGAATAGGTGTTCTATTTATTTTGGGGAGTGCATGGTCTATTTACCAAAATACATGTTTGTTGAGATGAACTAGCCAAATTATTTTGAACAATCTCCTCAATATGCATTGAATGTTTTGGTCTTTGATTTTGTGAAGGAACTCAAAGTTCTTGATGATTAAAAAATGTATGCTTTGTGTTTAGTGAAGCATGTAGTATAACTCCTTAGGACTTACATTGTTTAATTGAGACATATTGATCCATCATAGGTGTATTCTCAGCTAAAGTGTGTTGTGTTGGCTTAACTGCATTCCCTTATTCCTTAGAAGCATCATTGTGTATAGAAGTGGAAACTAAATATTCCATCAAGTCATGGATAAGTTGGTTTGCATATAATTAACTTATCTTCTTGATCTTGGAGACAATATCTTGATCATTATGTGTGGAATCTATGAGAACTTTGTTTCATTCTCAAGAAGAAACAATGTTTGTTTTTCAATGTGAGTGAGGGATTGTGATCGTTATTATTGTTCTACCCTAACCAAGGTATGAAATTGTTCCATAAGAAAGTTTGATGTCAATTTAGAGATAGATTAATTCAACCTTAGGAGTGGTTCATCTTTGTCTTCTAGGGGTTGATGTTTAGAATTATCTTCCTTAGATCCTATAATCGTGAGAATGTCCTCAAATACCACAGAATTGTCTTGTCCATCATAAAAGTGATCATCCTCATAGTTAGGGCCATAAGTGGTCCCACTATGAGTGCACCTTTGTGTCATGTCTAAAAGTTTTTTCTCTAAATTTGTAAATATTTGGAAAATGTTTTGGAAATGTTAACAAGTTATGTTTTGATTTTCTCTAAACAAGTGACAAGGTAAAAATAGACCATAATAAAAAAGGGGCGGTGTAGTACCACACAATTAGAAGAAATGGTTCATGAAATTACTTAACATTGGTGGGTTGAAATCATTTAAATTAGAAGAGGGTATGATATCTTAAAAAAACTATAATGTAAACTAGTACACCAAATGTGGATTTAGAGATACATCAATACTGTAAAAGCTATTTCAATTTTGGAGAGTTAAAACTATAAAATTAGAAGAGAGTATTTTTAATGAGGAAAGAAAAAATTCAAACCAAGACACTCAAGATTTGAAAACATGCAATAATTCCTAAGTATAAAACTAAAACCAAATAGGCAACACAATGCTACCACATAGTAATAGGAAGTAGGATAAAAATGGTTTTAGAACTTAGAGTGTGAATTGTAAATTAGATTACCTAATTTCATAATTATCAATTGATGATGGGTCTATAAATGGATTTCAACCCAAATGGGAAATCATACACAATTTAACTCAAACCAATTTCAAATGGTAAACCAATTAACATGTTCGCCTATAACTTAGAAAGGTGAGATTATGAATTTGTATTGAAAAGGGAAATCCTTAGATTTTTTTGTAAAATGGTTTATACGTAAATGGATAGCATAACAATGTTATTTATATGATACAAATACAATGTCTATAATGAGGATTTGAATAAGGTAAAAGATCATTTGTATTTGGTCAGCATAACACCTCCTTGTTTAAATAAAATGGTGGACAACAAGTGTGTTTGGTTATGATGTGTTTTAATTACAAATAAGTTTTAGACTAAAATCAATACCAATTATGTAAAAGACAAAAAAACCAAATACAACTAAGTAAATCATCCTAAGCCCTAAACTGACAATGTTGCTTTATATTACTAAAATATATCTATATATTTATAGTGGGAGGATTTTAAGTGTTAATCCAAAAATAAAATTTCATGAAGTAGCAAGGTTTTTACACCCCCCTTCTCCCAAGAGATTATATGGTTACATGGACCTTTGGGCTAGTCACCTTACATTAAAAATAAAAGTCTACAAAAAGTGTGGTTGTTCTAAAACTTAAATTTTTGACCATCTTGATGGTCCGAAGTGTGATTAACACTACATATGCCTCCCATCAATTGAGTTCATGCTGATGAATTTACTATGCTAAGGTCTATTCCTTTGCATAATAATTTCATCTATGTACTGCTTAGTGGAATCCCTTGGTTAACTAGACCTGACTTGGATTTTCATTATGATTAGAGATGTTAGTTACTTAACCCCCTTATAATCATAGTATACATGCCTTGATTTATATACCCCACCATGGAATAGGGTTAAAATAATGTTAGGAGATGAAATCCCATGTCAAATCATCCCTAAATAATTCATGTAGAATCTTTGAACTCCCCTTCACATACCAAGTTACATAAAATAAAGGTAAGTGAAAAGACTTTATACGTTTATTTTAGATCACCCAAACCATATTGGTTTTGGGGAGAGTCTTGATAGCATTCTTTTCACGCTTTGCACAAAGGCACAAATTTCAAGGAAAAAGTGATTTTGGTCACCCAAGTTCCTTGAAGGGGATGGGGGGAGAGAATACATGCACTCCTCATTTTACATAAAAAACAAACAAGTAATAAATGATCTTGTATAAAATAGCACACTTTTTTAAACTAGTAATTTAAGTGAGTGTAAATTTAA